>CABEEJ010001508.1:0-21961 GCA_901482245.1 Timema douglasi
CACCGTGGTTCGGATTCCACGTTAAACTGTAGGTCCTCCATTTCATCTCACAATCACCTTACCATTACACATTAGCGTAAGTGCGTTAAACCCGAACGGGTAGTAAGACGCGGTGCTAATAGTAATAACATTAGGGAACTTAGAAGACTATTTATGAAAGGAAACCATTAGAGAAATGTGATAATTATATCACTTCCTCAAAGCAAATAAATATGGGTAGTTTTATATAGCAAGTGTACAATGTATTATAAAATTAATAACTGTGGGCAATGAAACAGTGGTTATTTTTTTACCAATGTTTAGATTGAGTTAATACGATGCCTGTGACAAGATGTGAAATAAAATGCTATTGTTATAAGCTCAACTGCCTAAAAGAAATAAATGGTTAGGTGCACCGCACACACTTTCTCCCAATTTATATTGAAACAGACATTTACTAAAAACTCGTAAGATTTATTAAACAAAATAGTAGGTCTATTCATTATAAAAACATTACCCCAAAGATTAGAAATGAAATAATACGCACTCTTATCTACTCTATAGCAAGCAGGGTTTCCACATGCAATGATTATTGGCGCCAGGAGTATGCCAGTTTGTGTTTCCACATTCATCAATCAGTTTTCTACTGGTGCATTATTTAACATGGCGTCAACTGCCGTAGTTAATGCAAATATTGATGTCATAGTTTAAATCGTGTCTTTAGAACTCCAGAAAATAATAAAAAGAAAGAAGCGAAAGCATAGATAGTGGGTTCGTAAATGAATTTCACGTAGAGATGATTTGGGTGCGTCGAATACTTTAATTCAAGAGCAAGCTAGTGAAGACCCAGAAGCATATTATAATCATTTGAGAATGACACAAGATAAGTTTATGTTTTTGCTGAACTATATTTCCAATCAAATACAAAAACATTATTATATGTTCTGTTGACTATTTCTTTGCTAGTTTCGCCATCGTTTGTTAAACACTATTAGCAATTTAAACACCGTTTACAAACAAACAAGATACTGGCGCCAAAAATTTCAACTTCTCTTTACTTTACTGGCGCAATGATTAGTGGTGCCAGTTGAATTGACATGTTTCCATATGTCACTAAACTGGCGCCAGTCGAGTGACGCCAATAATCATTGCATGTGGAAACCTCGCTTATTTAGGGACTAGGAACACTGTTACAGGATTTTTTTAAAAAAAAAGAAACATATTTGCCCACCAAAGAGCATAAAAATCTAATTTATTTACAAATTGTTGAATCAAAAAGTATATTTGCTTATAGCTCAGATATGATTGGTTTTATAAAAATAAATTTCAAATAAAAGATTTTTATCTTTGGTAATAACACAATTTTACAATTATAAGCTATTTCATATCTCAAATAGTGGCGGAGAAATTATGTAAATGGGAAAATTTGGCCGTTGTAAAGTATCCTCAAAGTCAGTTTCATGAGAAAATGAAAGTATCCATCGTGTTTATAATAATACATAGTGTATAGATATAACGTTTAATCAAAATCGTTAGAGACAATTTTGAGAATATTGTTTTCTTTTTGCCTTTCAGTATACCCTTAAATTAAGGGTTGGTTATATCATTTAAAAAATCCCTCTGGGGGACCTTGGGAACACCCAATAGGCAATAGCTCAATCTGTAGACTAGTTTCGGCTCTAACCCGAGATAGACAGACGGACAGGAACAAAGACAGACAGACGGAATTGCGAAAACAACTTTTTTGGTTTCAAGGAGCTATGAAACGTCGACATTTATCAAAATCTCGAGTTTTATTTTTTTGACATTCACGATACTTTCTCTCCGAGGTGTCGAGAGAAAGTAAGAAATAGTATGACAGAGTCTAGACTAAACAATACTTCATAAATGTCCATAGAAACAGATATATTATGGTAAGTTAATTTTAATGACCTAGTTGAAGAATTTTTGGGAAAAAATTCTGATAAATAATAAGTGTATTTAGTGATACAACTAGCTAATCCCCATTTTTTATAATGTTACAAATTTCATATAATTGAAAATATATATTGTAAATATTTTAATAATGTATAAGTACATTTAATATAATGTTTAAATCTACTTGAACGTTAGAATAGGCTCAACCCATGAACCAATAAGAGCTTTGGTTCGAAAATGGTAATGTATTAAGAAATACACCAAATCAGATTATATTATTTCTTTGGAAAGCTAGCTAGATAGCTATTATCCATAAATAATCCACAAATGTGATATCAAGGTCTAAGGCGTTAAGTACGCGTTAGGCTGGATTGCTGGCGACAGAGGTCAAGGTTCGAATCTTGGACGGGTGCACGGGGGGAATGATTTTCCATATATGATTTATAGCTGAGGTATTCTCATCCTCTCTACATGAAAACGTGGCTACATTTTCTCTAAAACACCCCCCCAATCTATAACGTAGTCCTTTAATAAAAATAATCACATATAGCGTTGCGATAAAAGAGGGATAAGTGATACATTATTTTAATTATACCTTTCCTAGTAGCCCCTCAATATCCCATATTGCCCCGCATCGGTGCACACGTGGAATAAACGTCAAACTTATCTAGTATTAGTATTTAGTATCTAGTATTTTACTGTGACAGTGAGGTATGGGTTAGAATCTTGGTCGAATGTTTTGAGGGTGACTTTTCCTAAGTGGTTTGCCCCCCTTCTTCCACGACAAAGCGTGTTTAAATTTCCTCTTAATCTACCTTACTCTTCCAGAGTCCAGTATATTATTTAAACGCTAATAGCCCAGATGGGTAGTATTAAGACGTAAGAAAACACCAGGTTAGATTTCCACAGATAGTTTAATCAGGTCCTGATAGTATGGTTTGTTGTATATATAATGGACCCGACTGACTCAGGAGGAAGGTTTTTAATTCCGACCGACTGCTTTCATGTCGGCTTGGCAACACTCTCTCACTCCTCGTCTTATCCTTCTAGGTTTGAGCTGGTTCAGATTATATTACATGTCATTATTATTATTGTTATTATTATTTCCCCTTTGTATAAAGTCTTTAATGTATTTTATCTTTTAAATATGATCTTCTTCTTTATATAAAACCAGGAATCTTATCTCTACTTAACATTCTAGAGAGAATATTATTTATAAAATTAGCTAACGCTCAATATTTTGTAATACCAACATTTTTTAATATTCTTTAAAATTGTGTTATTTTATTAATTGACGAGCGTCCTAACATTTTTTGAAGCGTTGTTCACTAAATGACCATATATTTCTTAGATTATTTTACTATAATTCCTATTTTTAAATGTTACTCGTTTTCAAATTACTCACTTGGCTAATTTATGGTATTAGGAACTCGAAAGTTCATTGCCACACTTACAAAAGTACGTGACCTAGCCCTATCCTAAGCTAGTTCTATCCAGCCCCCTCATTACATCCTATCTCTTTCAGGTCCATTCTAATGCTAACTTCCCGTCTGCGTGTAGGTCTTCCCAATGGTCTCTTCCCATTGGGTATGACAGTTAATATAATACTCAGAACGTGCTACTAGATTTTGTTCTTTGCGCTGCTAGTCCCTCCCACCATAATCTATGAAACATGATTATCTTATCACAGTCTTGCGATGAGTATAGGGTATGTAGCTCATCATTATGTAACCTCCACCCCAATAGGCTCATACCTTTTTGGACCAAATATCTTCCTAAACACCTTGTTTTCAAACACCCTAAATTTGTTTTCATCATGTAATGTAATAGACCAAGTTTCACACCCATAAAGAAAATCCGGTAAAATTATTTGTTTTTATGTTTTAAATTTCTTGAAAACAGGGGGGATGTCAACAAATTATTGACCGAGTAATAGCATTCGTTTTCCGACTGTAATTTTTTTTTCCTAATTCACAATCTATTATAGTTATTGCCAGTTAAAATTGTTCCTAAATATTTAAACCCATTAACCTTGTTTAATTAGATATTATTTGCAGTATTCTCTAAATTATCGTCCCCAATCTGTGTTCTCTGTGTGATCATATAGGTATACTCAGTATTTTCAGTGTCCACTTTTAAACATAGCTCCTTACTAGTCTCTAATAAAATGTCTGCATTTATTGCAACAGCTTCTTTACTATTGCGCAACAAAGCTAAATCACTTGCGTATCTTTATATCTGCAATCTACCATTGAATGTCAATTCTTCCTACTTTCTTGAATTAACCACATGTAATACTTTATGGCTTGTTTAAAAAAGCAATGGGGAAAACGCATCTTCTTGTTTCAACCCATTATGTACTTTGAAATAATTTGATAAGTGACATCCCGTAACCTGCCGCAAGTATCTGTCAAACATACTACCTCAATTAGCTTGACAATTTTTTTTTTTAGTATCCCAAACTTAACTAAAATTTCAGATAATTTGTTTCTTTTAACTGAATAATTTGCCTTTTTAAAATCTACATATATAGTTGATGAGCCGTCATGTTGTATTCCCACCTTTTTTTGTTTAAAAATTTACCGAATAGTAAAAATCTGATTCGCTGTTGATCTATTTCGTCAAAATCCACTAATCCCTAATTCTTTCCTCTTTCCTCTGCATATGTTGTCCATCTCATTAAAATTATGTTAAATACGTTTTTATAGCGTATTGGTAGTAGTGAAATACCTCTGTAGCTATAATATTATTATTATTATTAATATTATTATTATTAATTACTTCTAATCATAAATGCTTTTCAAAATCACATGCAATTGAATAATTTGTTTCCTTTGAGTTGACAATCATGCGTAAAAGCTCATAGTTGTCAAAAAACACTGACATATCTGACCCAATTAATTTGTGAAAAGGGGGTAACTTAAAATAAATTTACTATCATTAGCGCAGAGATAAATTGCAATAAACATGGAGAACAATCCCTAAATATACTAATGATTCAATCCCTCGTATCGGTGGGGACGGGTCAGGCTCATTTAATCTGATTTTACTGTGACGGAAACGTCGGGGTTTGAATCCAGGGCCGAGTGTACTAGAGGAGATTTTTCATAAACTGTTTCCCATTCTCCTTCACGTTAGCATGGGTACACTTTCTATTAGTTCTAACTTACTCAGCCCAATTAACGTAATTTAAATGCATCCAGCCCAGAAGGGTAGAGGTGAGTGATGAGGGGTGATTGGGGAAGAGGGTGTGCGTGAAAAGATTTGATCCCTGAACTATAATAATAATGAAAAGTCTGGTGTGTTGGTTTCAGCCGTGTTCAAGACGCCCCAAAACTATTCCTAAAGTGGTTTGTGAAGTTGCGCCACTATACCTGACCTACTTCTATTTGATGTCGGGGTGGGGTGTGAGGTATGAAAGGAGAAGAGGTAGTAAGAGTTCAGTTTTATTTTGTTCCGCGAATGTTTACTTAGTTCTCTTTACACTCCGAGAGCTTCCAGAATTCTTCCCCACCTCTTTCTAAACGTTTGTAAACTCGTTCGACTGTGAGCTCGGCGGGCACAAGGAACTCCAGAGGTAGCTGCCAGGATAGTGAGGAAAAATAACCTTAACGGATACCACATGGGTGCTTGTCTAAATGAATAAATTGAACTTTTTATTATGAATACAGCATTTTAACAAACATACAACAGAACAAATACTCTTTTTTTTGTTATAGGATATTGTTAAATTTTGACATTATATCTCAAAATTAATGGCACAGCAATATTGTATTAACTTTTTCATATAGTGTATCATAGCTTGCAAGAAAATTTTGGGAAAACAGGTTTTTAGTGAACTATCCTTAAATACGTTTTCCTAAGAACAACAAACACATCAACTTGTTAAGCACAATAAACACTATTAGAGTATAAATTTTAAACAAACATGTCCAAACAATGAATAAATAATAATAAAAATATGTTATTTGTAAACTACTCAAATTATTTATATATTTGTAAAAAATAAAACATTTTCTCATTTAGCACGAAAAACAATTCCCAGACACCCCTCTTGAACCAAATCTGTTTTCGGAAATATATATTTTTTCTAAAAATTGTTGTAAGTAAAATAGCCTTGAATTAAATTAGTCTATAAATTAAGCATACATTATTATTTATCATGTAAAATAGTTCCCAGATACCAGTTTTGAACACCATCGTTAAAGCTATTTTTTTTAAATATCAAACTTTTCAAANTAGGAAACTATTATTGAAATTCAAATACATGAAAAAAAAATATTTTATAAGAAACTTAAATTTCTTTTCTAATCAAAATAATCACAGCCAGTTTCGAAGAATTACAAATTTTAAAGAAAAATCACTCATCAGTAAACCAACCTGAATTTTAAGGATGGCTCAAATTAAATATTAAAGATTCCTATTTTATGTTTGTAAGAAATATCCAAAATTAAAACCATTTTGTTTGTAGCGAATGTCCTCCATTAAAATATAGGCCTATATAAATGATTATATTAACCTTCTCAATCCTTAATCCCCCCCCCCGCCCCCTTTTTCTTCCCATGAAACAATAATAATTAAAATTATGTTTATACTTTTTAAATAATTTACTTCTTAAATTTTACCAACCCTGACTAATGTTCAATTCGTCATTCACAAATTTAATGAATACCCTTTAAATTTATAACGTATCCCTCTAAACCTTAATGAAGGGATCTGGTACAAAATTACGTTGGAAACTTCGATTGAACATTTTTACTAGAATAAGTTTTTTATTTTCTTTGCTGACTGACACTTTTGCCCATGAGCCCACTGGTGTGGTGTATTGGCAGAATTAGCTGAGCGATAGTGTGTTTGGATGTAAGGTGGGAGGCTCTGGCTTTATTCCCGACAGGATGCTTTGACGGCACTTCACTCCGACGCCCAGTCAGTGAAATGCTTGTGCATTTCCTTAACACTCAACCTCTTATTATTTTACATTTAATTAAATAGATAATTGCGCAGACAAAGGTGTAAATCTCGTCAAGTCTGGTTTTTCGGTAATGGAAGATAAGGGTTTGAATTTCTACCGGGCGTACTGGGATAGATTCTCACGTCTGATTTTGGTCATTTTATTTTTTTCGCCCTTTTTTCACTTAAATGGGGAATACATTTATAAATAAAACGTTCTTATCCTTGTACAGTGCATTATAAAATCTATCAATAATACTGGCGTTGAATGTAATATCGATGGGCACACACACAAAGGTGTCAAGCTCATCTCGTATAATATTTCTGGTAACGCGAAGGTCAAGGTTTGAATACCAGTGGGTTGTGTTGAGATTTTTTTCTCATGCGGTTTACTTTTCTCCCTTAATGAGAATGAGGCTACACTTCCTCTAAAATATTCCTTCCTCATTCCTACCCTACTAGCGTAAATATGCTGATATTTTGGAAAGATAGTATTTAGCAGTGACCCGCAACGGTGGACACGCGGTCTAAATTCGTAATTAATGATTGCGTGTGAACAGAAAGTGTACTGAGATGTAAATATAAAAAAAGTTATGTCTAAATAAAAAATAAAATAGTAAATAATAATTAAAGAACAGAATGTTGCAAATGCAAAAAGGAGGCCATGAACAGTTTCAATTTGTGTAACTGCCGGTATCAGGGATGCACACACTTAAGGTGTTCTTCTTTAGCTCTCCGCTAAACTCATCTTGTGCGCAGACTCTGTCAGACCCGAAGAGGCCCAAGCTGCTAACTAATTCACGACCATGATGTACACTGTGAAGGAACACTCACTATCCATGGTACGAAACGAGTGTACCCTCTCGACAATGACGTCATAGACATTCCATCCATATCCCTGTAAATAACTAATAAGATCTACTTGAACTGATTTGGACGTTTGTCCCATTGGTTAAGTGATTAGTGAGCTCAAACATAAAAAAATAGACATGAGAAAACGTTGTGAGAAATTTTGTTTTATTTGTATTCAAGTCAATTTGTATTTACAGGATGCGTCAATATAATTATATGGATTTCAAAGCGTTTTTGTGAGTAGCTCGTTTTGAATATAAAGAAAATACCTACAGATGAAAAACAAAGAATAGAATGCGATTTATGAATATGTTCTTGTGCAATTAAAAATAACATTTTTTAAGTAGTCTCCATTTAAATAACTACATTTTTTCACTCTAAGATTTTAAATTGTTCATAGCTAGTCATAATTCATAGACTTACTACAGTGATGCGTTGTTTCAAATCCACGATGGCGTGCGTAAGATTATATTAGCATACATTTTACTTCAATTATAATCATAGGAATAAGTTGGGACTCCGGAGATGTTAGATCGGGGGACCTAAGTGACATGCACCCCCAAAACCAAGCAGTCAGAAGCTGTTAGATAAAATAATATAGGTGGTCAGGGGTGAAAGGCGCTAATGAAGTAATTCATTTGGAATTTTATACACAGTTCATCGACATGTAAAATGAAAATACTCATGTTCCGAACCAATTGCATATATCAGATGAGGTGAGTTTCCAAATCTCCGGGCCTGGAAATAAACATAATTTCCTATAAATAAATTACGAACAAGAATGTATCTGATATCATATAGGCCAGATATTTTTTTTTTACTAAGAAAACGGCTTCATAAAATTATTGCATTATAATACTGTTTCTCTACCAAAGGTGTTTACTTTTAATTCAGACCCACCTCGGTGGCGTAGTTGGCTAACGCGCTTGTCCTGTTAAGCTCGACTGTTGAGGACGGGGAGATCGAGGTTCGAATCTCGGTCGGGTGAACTGGTTTTTTTTCCTAAATGGTTTTCCACTCTCCCTCCACGCAAATACGGGTTCACTTCCTCTAATTCAACCTTACAAATTCCTAATCCATTAGAGTAATTAGTACTTAAAGCGTATAACCCGAACGGGTAGTAAGACGCGGTGCTAATTATTATTATTTTAATTCAGCCCGAGCTATCCATAAAAACGCTATAAAAACTGGCACACTCCATTGGCGTATATATTAAGGAATATTTTGGATTGGCTCTTAGTTCGGCTTTCTACTTCAGACACGGAGCTGATTTTTATTCCTAGAATGACTATTGTAGTTTCTTAATAAATAAGTTAAAACCGTTCTCAAATACCCCTACAATACAATAGAGATACATACACATACGATTTTAGTCTTAAATTTTGAGGTTAACGATGGTTTTAGCTTCGGTGGTCAAATTATCCAAGGCGTCCCTCCTACAATAAACTGCACTGCCGATGAGGTGGAGATCGGGGTTCAAATTCCGGTTTGGCGTAGCGAGGGTGGTTTTTATAAAATTGTTTATAACTATTCCTCCACGTAAATGCTGGCACGCTTCCTATAAATCCTGTCTTTCTCGTCCCTACCCATTGCTTTAGTTAAATGCGGATCGTTCATCCGGTTTGTAAGACATGACACAAAAACACACATAAAAAAGGCATAAGTCAGTCCAAGGACTAAATGTTAGGCCCATCTAGTATGATTTTCCAGTTATGGGGAGATTTATGCCTCGAATCTCGGCTGTGTGTACATAGTTTGTTTATTCCTAAATTTTCTTCCACTAAAATGAGGGCACACATTCTTTCAATTCTACCTTACTCACTACTATCCAACTAAAGTAATTAAATTCGGGTAGTCTGGACAGACCGTAAGATGGAGTGTATAACAATAAATCAATATAAATTCCCATAAGTCAAAGCAGCTCATTATGTATTCAAAGATATGATAACTTTTCGATAGTTGTAGCCAAATTGTTATAAACATATTTCGAAAATACTAGCAAATACAACCTTTAGAGTGAGGGAAAACATTTGTTCATAAAGGTCAACCAACTATAGATTCCAGTATAAAGACAGCTAGATCCGCTCACACCAAACAGCACACCTCCGAAATTATCTTAGGTTCTACCCTTAATCGCGTCATGTTTTAGTCAGAGGCTTTATACTTTTTTCCTTCCCTTCTTCTCTTTCCTCATTATATTCTGTTTTGTTTTCACTAATCACATGCAAATAGAGTTTCTTGCTCGTCCCTACCAAGACTTCATTTATTTCTCTTTTCTTTTTTGCGTTTTCTTTTTCAATACTCGTTCATGGCCTACTGGACGGTTTCACCGCGTGTTCGTCTGTGATCTGATATTCTAATCACGCCGTCGTGGCATCCAATATGCCGTGCCTTGATTGCTACGAGACGTGACTCGTTTCTGTGTCTCTTCGCCATTCTAACTTTGCAGCCTGAAGTGTTTTATTTTTAAATTATATTTTTCTTTCTTTCGTTTTTTTCCTCGCGAATTTTCTCATTTAATTTGCTAGGATTTTTGTATACATTGACAACATTTATTACTGACGATCTTGTTTATTAATAGTGAGTTGAAAAAATAATGAGAATAGCGTGCAGATTGATTTTGTTTTAATTGTTTAATAACCCATTTGAGGATAGGGGCCAACCATTTATTACTTTACGCTTTTAACACTTAAGTAAAACGTTTATTCTTGTACTATTTTCTCATGATAGCACATTTAAGAACACCATTTATTCTTTCACGACTTTCTTAAAATAAATTACGTAAGAAAACGATTTTTCATCAATGGTGTATTTGTGAAATGTGAATTTAGCGTCCTAAACCCTGAAACTACTGCTAATAATAAGTAAATTTTAAGATAGTAAGAAATTTAAAGCTATAATTTAACTTTGTTGGTCTGCTTGTATAATAAATATTTTACTTTTGAAGTAGCTATTATATATTTTATTTATTTATTTGAAACTTGTGACGATTCTCAGAATTTTACCCAACCAATTTTCATACATATATTTTTAATGAAAGAGTCAAATGTATAAAGCTTTAAAGGAGAAGCAGAAAATTCAAAAAGGCTTTTGTTTTTTCTTTTGACGGAGATTTATCGAGTTATACTTAACAACGAAAAGTCTCGAAACATTAGAAATCATCCCTTATCTCTTGACAGCAATTTCTATATTTTTTGTACTTAGCTAATTTTAATTGTATGATTTTTAAATTAAATAATTTACTCCAAACAGTAAACATAAAATTTATCAAATTTTAATTATTGAAGCGAAACATAAATATAATTAATGTTAGTCAATGAATGTATGAACGCCATTAAGACCAGTTTTCCAATACTGTATAGTTAAAATGTGGTTGAGGTCTCTAAACTAAGTCATTTGACTTGAGATTCATACAAAAATCACAAAATGACTGAAATTTTTTTAGGCTTTATTGCAAGCCATGGGAGTTTAACAAGTTAAAACGTTGACTGAGGCAATTTTTCGCTTGGGCACGACCAGTTATTAATTTGAGTAGCAAATCTAAATTGCTATAATTAATCGTCTCTTTGTTCTTAAATAATAGAAAAGATATTGCTACATAGATTGATGATAGAAATTTAAAATTACATAAAAACGTGGTTTAGAAAATGAAAATGGTAAACGATCGTTGTAAAACACTGAAATGAATACCATTATAAGATTGAAATAATGATTTACAGAATACAACATTTCAAACTCTTTCCATCCCTTTCCACCATTAGTGGCAGGTGGTGTTGAAATTATGAACGACGAGCAAAAGGGTTGGAGCGGGGGATGTGTGAGAAATAAAATAAAGCGAAATAGAAGGGGAGATTTTTTTAAAACATCACAACATCATCTGCTCGAGATTTGTGTATATGAGGGGTATGTTAAACGGGGGGAAGGAAGGATTAACGAGGGGTCATGAAGGGGGTGGTAGGTAGTGGGCTGGGGTGGGTGTAAAATAATCAAGTGCATATGCACACGAATCTGCAGAAGACTGCAAAAGGGCTAATTACGACCCACGCCATTCCTACTTCCCATGATAAATATCGTCCTGTCATTTCGGCGCTGCTAGAGCTGTCAACAGAATTAGTAATGACAAGGCACCGAGTAATTGCGTGTTTTATTCGTTTTCGCAGTAGACTTGTGTAAAAAAAAAGGAGATTGAGTTTTCATCAATAATTATTATTGATAAAAACTCAATTCCTTTTTTTATTTGAATTTGTAAAGCAATCATCAACGAGCACGTGGGACAAAATGCCAGGTTTATCTAGTATTGTTTGCCGGTGATGAGGAGGTGGGGGGTTTAAGTACCGGATGGGTAGTTTTTACTAAATGTTTCTCACTCTACTCACACGAAAATCTGTATACGCTTTCTCTAAACTCTACCTTGCTCATCACTACCTGATTCAAATAAGTACAGCCCACACGGGTAGTAAGACAAAGTGAAAATTCAATTATAATAATTGGTTTGGGGGGGAGGGGGGGTTATTTCACGTGCAATATCTAAACAGATTGATTATATTAACACAAGAATCACAAACTAACTTAACATGCAGAGTACTCAGTAACCCATCCATTAATTCATCATTGTGACCAACGATACATTTTTTTTTGTGTTACACGTAATTGAACCTGGGACACCTAATTCAGTAAACAGGCACACTACCAACTGAGCTAAGGCATCAGATATGGGTTTTTTAAATAGTATATTAATAAAATATTTCTTTGTAGCTTACTTTATTATAACTGCCTACAAGATAATGTATAAACAAAATATCAAAACATTTGAATAATATAGTTGTGTAGACTTTAAGAGCGTTAAGACACCTTAGTTCAGTAGATATCGCGTCTGACTTCTGAGCCAATTGTACTGAGCTCGACATAGCTTAGGCACAACCAATATTTCGAAATTTTCTAGCCCAGCCATCCTGTGTCCGTACATGGGTACATTTGGAGGTATAAATGAGGAGGTATTGATTATTTTAGGAGAACGGTCCATTGCTACACTTAGTGTGGACTCAAACAACTGTGAGAATGATCGGGAAAATACAACTATCCAGTATAGTTTTAAAGCACGTTGACACCCTCGGGAATACCACAACATAGGTTAAACATAAAAATAGGGGGTAAAACATTGTTACTTTGGAGCTAAACAGGACCTCTGTCTAACAAAGAAAATTGTATATAAATCCAACCCATCCATCAATTTTAATAGGAGTCACCAAAAATATAGTGTCTAAAGAAATTTTTCTCATTTATTTAGTTAAAAATATAATTATTTTAGTTTATCATCACTTTGTACAATCTTACTTTATATACAGTACTTAACTTATATAAATACATTTTTTTTTGTGTCAGCTAAACTCAACCTAACCAAACCTAGTCTTCCATGCGTATACTAAGGTTTTGTTTGTTAGGAGTGATAATATTGTTATTATCAACCTATCATAAACAAGTTTAAAAATTAGTTATTGTATTTATACTATCTATCTAGCTATCTATCTATCTATAAAAAGTGACAGCTGAAACTCATGGCTTGCCGTGTAAATATATATAAAATAGTCTGTTTCTTTTGTAACTATCAAATTCTATTCCTTCTAGTAGACTCCTGTACTACCATTCCACGCTCTATCGTGCATTATTACCGTATTTATGATTCAAATGTATATTACGTTTTATAACACTTTCATAATCTACCTAAACTTGTATTACAGTATCATCTATCTATATATGACCCAACTTGGCCTAGCATTACCGTCGATTGGAATACTCAATACCTCCCTAGAAACCTGTGAGCCGCCAATATGATGAATAAATCACTCAACAAGGTTGCGCCGAACAAAATGACTAACCACTCGCGGGAGCTAAGCGAGCGAGCGAGAGAGAGAAGGTTCCATAGTTGAGGAGATTATACCTTCCAACATATCAATAACAGTTCAGAGCCGGATTTAGCCTGTGCAAGGATAAAACAGAGGGCCTCTGCCTAGTGTCACTCAGTATTAGTGAAATACCCAATCCGCCGAAGTGAGCTGAAATCTTTTATTCATTTATTGATGGTTATATTTTAAGTCCAACTAAACAACCGAGCTACGATTTGCCTAGAATTTAATGTGTATAACTCATAAAAAATTGATAAAGATATTTACGATTAAGTTGGTATTTAATGTATTTTTACCATTATCAGAGCAAATAATTTTTACCCAAAATAAATAAAACATTGCTTCCCTTAATATATTTACTAAGAATTTTTACACAAAGTAGTTTTGGCAGATGAATATTAGTCATAGGTTTAAAGTTATTTGAAAACAAACTTTTTAAATAAATAGAGAAAGTTCTGGATGTTTGGCAGTAATTAGAATTAAAAGCACAAATTTTATAGTAAAATAAGTGGTGTCAATTAGTAAAATTAATATATATTAAAACACTAGAAGCATTTGCATTTAAAATCATAAAAGTAAAATCGTAAACATAAGCGTCAATAGTAAAAAAAGTAAATGATTGAAACTTTATTAAAAATAAAATGTTTATAAAATTTTAAAACTTATTAAAGACGTGTAACATTTAATAAATTGGAAACTATTGGTTTTTATAAAGTTTGTACAACTTTGTAAAAGTGACAATAATATTTCATTTATTTATTTTAATAATTTTTACAAACTCTTTTAAAACTAATAGTTTCGATTTTATTAAATGTTACATGTCTTTAATAACTTATTAAACTTTATTAACATTTTAATCAAGTTTTGACTATTTACTCTTTTTACTATTGACGACAACTTTATGCTTATCATTTGAACTATAAATTGTTATTTTGTTTAAGGTGGGGTGCTAGTGACGTGAGTTTTCTGCATTAATTTTGCAGTTTTTATAGCATAAACATTTTTTGGCCAAAATAAATAAAATATTTCTTCTATAGAAACATAAAGTTTAGTTTTCTGCACATGCAAATCTCAACCGTTGTTGAATATATGTCATGGGCATAGCGGCATTTGGTAACAAACTTTTCAAATAAAGATAAAACGTTGACAATTAATTCTAGGACACCTTTGACAGATATTCAACAACTGTTGAGATTAGCATGCGCAAAATACATTATTAATTAATTGAAACCACTTATTTTATTATTACATTTGTGCTTTTAATTCCAATTGTTGTCAAACATCAAGAATGAACATTGCCCTATGACAATAACCAATATGTATTCTAAAACTAGAAAAAAATCATGTTAAAGTTCCAAATGCCTATGACAAACATTCAATAATTGTTTGTATAATAAATACATATACAATTTAACTAAAACATCTAATGAAGCAATATTTTATTTATTTGGCCATGGTAAATATTTATCACAAAAATGATAAAATAGGGCCTTAACTCGCTTTCCATTCCACTCAAGCTTAAGGGAGCTTCCACTTGAATTTAAATATTCTCACCCTTAATTTCTAATTAAAATTATAGTTATGCAGTTCCAAAACCAATAAAACAACCTTGAACTGTATTAGAGCTTTCTGTTGCAACCCTGTTAAAAAAACTCACCTGTTTTAGGTAGGCTGATTCTATATTACTTACCACTAGCTTTTATCTCAGAACTGCAACATTTAGCGTGAAATGTAGTTCAAGTTGCGCCAATTCCAACTTTTCATAATTTGTGTAAATTATCCAACCTAAAATGTATAGTTTTTAATACTATAGGAATATGTTGATATATTTCAACTTAATTTAGGAGTGAATCCTATTTGAATAGGTCATTTCCAAAAGGCCATAATCCTACAAGTTATACACGAGAAAAAATTATATGTTAAAGGCCATTGCTTTAGAAATATGACTTTTAGAAATGACTGCTAACAGATATAATATGTGGAAGGCTCTTAAATGGAATTTTTTGCATGAAATGTGCAACGTCCTTCCACGGCAGAATCCAAAAATAAAAAAAAAGTTAATTTTGTCAAGAAGTGGAAATATGACCTTTTATAAATAACCATTTTAAACAAGATACTCCTTCCTAAATAAACGCTGGATATCTGAAACTCGTCTCACTACCCTGGCAAGAGACCTCCCTGATTAAGATTTAAACATTAGTTCCATATCTCACCAAGAAAGCACTGGCACTGTTGTGTGAACGGGGTTTTGAGAGGATTACAATATCTTATAATCATTCTTTCCTTCAATGTCGCCTGTTTGATGGGAGATGAAAGAAAGTGAAAAGATAAGCTAAATGACCGAAAGATAAACCTTAAATCGGGTTGAAAACACTAGCGATCCTGGTGGAGAGATATTCTTTATGAAATAAAATTCACTAGATTTATTCACTATGCTGGCGGCTTCTCGATGAATATACAGTGGAACCTTGTTTAACCGGCCTAATTGGGACCGGGTGTCATCCAAATTAGCTAAAATCCGGATATCCGGAAATTATAGTAAAATGTATTAAAACCAAATGTATTACTACAACTCACCATTTATTTTCACAATACAAAACTATAAACATTTGAAATATTATGTTACAACCACTATTCGCTCATAAAATAATGAGTAGGCTTTGTTGTGACAGTTTTGAATGGTGCTTACATTACGCTGGGAAATCCATTTATTGCAGTTCAGTTTTAGTTCAATGCAGTAGGCTTATTATAATCACCATGCATCTACAACTTCGTAATTAATTAATGTGTTTGAAAGGAGTTGAAAAAATCTATCAATTATTTGTACCATAAATTTTGTAAAAACAAAGTCACTGCGAATATTCAGTTTGGATGGACTGGAAATCTGGATTAATGAGGGCTGGATAAACTAGGTTCCAATGTACAGTACCTTCAACGTGTTTAGCTCTATTAAAATTATTTTTTAAATTTGTGTGTTTTACTACTGACCGTCCAGGCTATCTACATATTTTATAATAAAACCAATGTGTTTACCCTATTTTTACACTCATAATTCTTTTATTTAAAATCAAATATTATTTTAACTTCAGTTTTTTTAGTCCAAATATTTCTGCATATTTTTTATGTGTTTGTTTTTACTTTTTGGACCTATAAAATATAAATTAGATAGTTAATTGCGGGCGATAAAATCCTCTTTTTCGGATGTTTTCCCCCCCTTACATCTCACGTTTTCCCATTCATGAGGGCTTTCTTTCCTCCTCTATTTCTTGTGAAAGCGTGGCATCTCTCTTAACCACGTGATCTAGATGCCACGTTGTATAATCTGATGGCAGCAAAGGTTTCCATTTCGTTCGTTCCTACCCATCCCCGAGGGAGAACCAATCACATTACTGGGATCCTTGTCGCAGCGGTGGTTGGTGGCTCAAGGCCTTCTTGATTCAATCACCACCTTTTGGAGCGGCAGTAATTGTATTACATTACCATCAGGTAGACCTTGAGAAGGATCAGCCACTTTGTCACGAGTAGCCTAGACCACGTTGTGGAGGGGAAATGGTGGATATTTTCTTCTCTCAAAAAATGTATCCCCAAGGAATGATCTCCGATTTTATTTTTTAACAAGCTTGTGGTATAATTCGCTTTAGGGCTCGTAATTTTTTTTTTATCGATTTAATGCAAATTTTTCATTTTTACTGTAAGATTTTATAGTGTCACACATAAATTAGGAGGTAGAATTTATGTTTTATTTAGAAACATTATGTTAAAAAATATTTAAAAAATTTTGGGAAAAATGAAAGATTTTCAAAATTCATTCAAAATTTTTTGTAAAATAATAAGATATAAAATTAACCTTAAAAACTTGTAGATTTCTTCTTTTTTTACGCAAGCTTACTTCTCTAGGTTCTTTTATACCGTAGCTCATAATATAAGCAGTGGCGGCTCGTGTATAGGCACTGCGGAACTGCAGCACCTCCTATTTCCACTTGATATTATCGATAACATTTAATATAATGAGTCCTTTTTTCTTTAATTCTTTCTTTATTTGTGTAGTACATTATATATTCCTTAAGCTTAATGTCAGTAATTCAGTAGCCATCCCCCATTTATGAAAAAGATACAAAAATCTTTGTATGGAACAGTGTGCTTCACAGTGCCAGCGACGTGGTGTTTGACTGTTGTTTGCATGCGCACATAGGAGGGGGTGGGGAGGAAGGCGTGACTGCCAGGTAGAGAGAACACTGTTGCTCTCGGAGTGCCGGCTCTGGCGTGTTGGTAGAAGGAAGTTTTTTTTACTCAGCGTGTGTTGTGCTTAATAACTGTGTACCATATTCTTGAATGTGATAAAGTGTAGACGAGTGTAGAATTAGATTATTATTCTACTTCCAGCTATTCTATTTGATTCATTTTTTTTCTGTTCTTTTATTTAACAGAAAGACTAAATGCGCTTGCAGTACTTTTAATGGAGAAAAATTTCCTCATGTCATCCAGAGACCAAGGAGAAAATTATTGAACTTTTTGCGCAAATTAAAACAAGAAGAATGGATTTAATTTTCAAATGAATAGATCAAGCTTGAACTGTAACAATTTAAGTTAAAGTAAGTAAACATTTTTTTTTCTTAAGTTTTTATCAAGTTCCTGAATAAATTTTCCTTTTATACGTGTTTTTTTTCCTTTTACACAATTTTAAAACAAAGGTTAAAAAAAATCTGGAGCAGCACCCCCACTAATTTTAGCTACGAACCGCCACTGATATAGGGTCTGGACTAATCAATCACTGCAAGACTGCTACCTTTCAGGGTGAACATACATATAATTTTTTTATGAATTTATATATTTTTCCTAATCTTATGTACACTACGTTTACTATGAAAGGTATCAGTATTACCTTGACTGATTACGTTATGACCCTATCTGATAAGTTGTACCATAGTGTAATAATGCAAGGTAAGTTTACTACTTTACAGGTTAAACGAAGAGTAGACACCCTTTAGGCCGAAATTTATCAAAATTACCTTGACTTATTACACAACAGGATATATTTAAAAAATCCAGCCATAGTACATTAAGTTTACTTAGATTATTAGAAAACCTACCTGGCTTTTTCCATTATAATGTAGCTAATATAAATAGGGCTAGGGGCTAGCCAAGGAAAGACTGATATATTCGATCGTAAACGGAGTGTAAATTTATGAATGTTCTGTGTTATAAGAATATTAAATTGAAAAATAAAATTTAAACACATTTCTTTTTTAAATTTTGATATCACTTCCTTTGAATTTTTACTGCAATATGTTTATAATTCAAACTTATTTAAATGGTATGAAATAAAATTATTAAAAATCCTTTACGAAATAAAACTAACCATTCGTACGAGACCCAGAAATTGTTGTTGGATTCCAACTTCTAGGACCAAAATTGATTTCTTTCCAAGAAAGCGTTCTAGTGAAATTGGAGGACACAAGTGCCCCGCGTCACGTGACAGTGATTGCAGGTCCTTGATTGGCTGTCGTCATTCGCTTGTCTTCCAAGTCAAGCCTGATGGATAGTCGAGTGTGTAGGGGAGTCGAATACTGGCCTCACACCACCGGCGACAGGGCAATAATGGTGAACAACGGATCACATCGCAGGAATTTAATTGGAACATTCTTGTGACAAGATAGCCATTAATCACAAAAGAAAACGTTTTTCGAAAAACAAAGATAGACTGTATATCTTCTTGTACAATGACAAGGATAGATTTATATATGTGGTTATTTCCCTAGGATACTTTTGTACAATAATCTGTTGATACGATTCGATAAAATTATTCTAGCATTTATCTCTCTTGTATAGCAGAAAGTTGAAGTTTAGAATAGGACATTTTTTTTTATGATGAAAGAAATTTGAATGTCTTTTAAAATATTAACGCTATTATATCTTTAGTGGACGGGATGGATATAGGTTCTAGATCAATGTTTTCCATTATAACAAACATGCTATAGTGTGTCAATGTATATCTAATGGGAATCGAATTAGAATAATTTTTCTCAGTGACGATTCATTTTTACTTAATTGATACAGCATATTTAATGTGTGAGCATGAATAATTAAGGATTATATCTGAATAAATCATATTTAAATGTATATTTGTTTTTTACATAAATCCATTCAATAGTTACTAACTGTACTGTATATACTGTAGCTCAACTATTTTAATTAATTTTTACTCGTATGTACAAGGGAAACATACCCCCACCCCAAAAATATAGCATTATTAAAGTTAAATTAACCTTTCATTTCTCTATGATATTATAATTAAGATCAGCTATTTTATCGAACCGTGTTTTCACTATACACGTGAGAAATACCTTTCAAAAACACAATATCCGTTTTCAAATTCAAAGTAAGTAAATATTCATTAATTCACAAAACAATGCCGTGCCGTGAATATATGATTCCCATTGTATCAGCAGATGCGTGAGAATGTGGGGGAATTTGTTGTTGTTGTGAAAATGACTCAGGATAGTGAGTTAAATTATACGTCCCAGGTGGAGATGCACTCTGGCAAGCGTCACATTCTCTTGATGCAAATGGAGGTTTCCAAATTCCAAATGATCTTGGAGCAGTGCCAATCAAATCTACTTGGGGCCCAACTGAACCAAAATATACCAGTGTGAAATTTAACGCTGAGTAATAAAGATATTGCGGAATTGTTACAAATTTAAAAACTAAATGTAACCACACCAACAGTTTTTTCGACACTTCTTCACTCGCTGATGAGATAACGCGATGTATATACTAAATCCTACCCTTTATTATTTAAGATAAGGAGTACAACAGAAGAAGTCCAATCTCGTTCCAATGAGTAGTTTTTGAGTCTACTGGAGACAAACAAAATAAATCGAACATGCAGACAAATTTACAGTTTTATTATATATGTAGATAGATATATAGAGGAATATACTACAATTTAAGATGAGGTATATACTGAGTACTTATTCTTGTGTATATTTATTATAATTATTACAATATTGTTTAGAAGATTTTTCCTAAAGGAGAATTCCTTAAATATCAATACATTGAAATGAATCTATAAATAGGGTCTATATGATATCTATGCTACCCGTAATAACTTGAGTTAAACATTATAGAAATATGTATAATGTTGCATAAAAGCAAAACTATTACTCTATAAATGACAATTTGAATTTGGATGTTTTTTCCCACTCTTATTTTAATTTACATAATATTTTTTATCTAATTTTTTAATATCTATGAATGTTTATGGGGATTGGTTGAAAGTAAACATCAATTTTATTTTGTAAAGAGCATGTTTTCTTGTCATCGCATACTTTTTTTTATAATTTAATATGTATTATTTCAATGCAGAACTTTATGAATTAAGTTGGAATATAATTAGTGTTTTTTTGTCATGTTGAAATATAAAAAGAATTTAAATACCCCAAGTTATTTGTTTTACAATTTAACTTTGTGTTGTTTCAATTATGCATCTATTACCAGCCATGCATAGATTTTAGAAAATAGAACAAAGAAAATAAATAACCACAAAGTAAAGAAAAGTTTTAATTTAGGGCTATATTACAGCCAGATTAAAAATAAAACCAGCCTTGTTTTAGAGTGTTGCCACGTTTGTTATACTTTAGCATTTTCTGATCATGTCTACAGTTAGTTTACCAGAGATTTTGATCTCTACTTTACTTTGTTACAACCCAAATTTTCTCGATATTAGATAAAGCTTATTTGTGATTCGGCGACAGAAAAATTAATATAATATTCGTACAAGAGGCCATAAATATTTGAATAAAACCTCGATTCTGATTATTTTCTTCAAATTGAACAATTTTATTTGAGCTGTATGTTTGGCACAATCAATATTCTCGATTTTATTTGCAATAAACTATTTTAAAATATACTAAAAATAGCGTTCGACAACGTTATGCTGTAACCTTTTAACCTTTATGAATGGCATTCCACTTTTTTTTATATTTTAAGTGTAACTTTGATCTCGCCCGGCCAATGTTCATGGAGAGACTAGCTACGCGTGTGTTTCAAAATGAGTAACTTGAGCTTAGTTAGGACCTAGAATAGTTGAGTACTCGTTTTATCTCTTACTGAAACATTCTACGCGTGGATGTTAAGTGCTTCATGTGAAAGGGGTTGCGGGTTGTTACGAGCAGAACTCACGCGTTGTTAAGGCTCTTTTCACAATGGCGTAAGTTCTCTAGTCTGGTGAGAAAAACACTCTTGATAAAGGCGCCTTAAGAAGTTGTTTGTCACATCTTGTGAATGTGAGGAATGCCAGGTCTCCACCGTGGTTCGGATTCCACGTTAAACTGTAGGTCCTTCATTTCATCTCACAATCA
>CABEEJ010001508.1:21995-74977 GCA_901482245.1 Timema douglasi
CTCACAATCAACCCCCCCACCCCCCATTGCACATTAGCGTAAGTGCGTATAACCCGAACGGGTAGTAAGACGCGGTGCTAATAATAATAATAATAATAATAATAATAATAATAATAATAATAATAATACTAATACTAATGATAAGTTGTTTGTCACTTTAAAATATTGCTCATGTCACAATAGTGGCGGAAGGTATCGTCGGTCTCTATATAATTTAAAACATTATCATTTAGATTTTATAATTATGATAATTTAAAGTTAAAACTCACTCACTTTCAACGAATATTATTTATTAGATTAAGGTATATCAAGAATCAGACATACTAGCTTTCTTCAAACAAATACACCAACCTAAGATTATAATATATTTTGGATTGTTTTGTATGCATTTGAATGAAGCTTCACAACTGCCATCATCATAGAAATACTCTATCGCCGGGGTGGGGAACGAACCATTTGCGTTTGGGAGGCCGCATGTTCCTTCACGGGTTCCTCACAAGGCCGCACACTTCAAGTACAACACATTTTGCCAAAGTTATAAAGACGTACTTTACCAAAATTATAAATTAAGGTGTTCTTAGTAACCCATAAAGGAGCAAGCGGATTTTTATACCACTTCTTTTCTTTTCGTTCAGTGAGAATTAATTTTAATTTTTCATATATTCATAGAGGAACACTTACAACACATAACTCATAAAATATTTGACAGCAAAGAGTTCTTTTACTTTTCCTCGAGTTTGTTTTTAATGTATCTTGGTTCTTTTTTAAATTCAACTGTAGGCTTGTACTGTACTAGTATAAGCATATTTACAAATCAGCATGTAGTAAGTATTATTTAAAATATTATAGAACATTATTCAAGAATGGAGCTTTACGAATTAAACATCTCAACAGTAACTAACAAAACACTTTGTTTCATTATATTGTAGAAATACGATTTAAGTTTGAGAATTTATAATTTATAAATGATAAAAATATATTACTGACAGAATATGCGCAAAGGCCGGACTGAGCACCTCAAAAGGGTGCAAGTTTCCCATTTTTTACCTAGTGTGAGGATATTTCCCTTCAAGTAGAAGGGCGCTCTTAAACATTACTGCCTTAGCATTTTTTTTTTGTACAGCGCGTTTTACTACCTGCCCGTGCTATCGGTATATTTACAATATTGTGGTAGGTATTAGGTATGTAGAACTAAAGGACCTACATTTGTTTGGAGGGAGAGTGGGAACGCATTTAGGAAACTTAATACTCTCATTACACCCAAGTGGGGTGATAGCCCCAACCTCACCGGCAAACCAGACACGACATTGTTGATGCTTTAGTCATGTTTACGCCGGAGTCTTGGGTTATTTGCAGCTGATGTTTCCTTATGCATGATACTTGATAGCTAACAACACTTATCATAATTATTAACTAAAGGTAACTGAAGTATCACGAACAATTACTATGAATAAATGGTGTATTGTGGTTATAGTAGTTTAGTTTTGCTTAAGATAAGATAACTTTGTCAATGTTTTAATTCAAAAGAGTAAAAAGAATATATATTCTATAAATTTGATTCGAATTAATATACTAAAAAAACTAACTTATAACAGTACCATATTAAAATGTAAGATTAAATTATTCAATTTATTTTAAATCAATTACTGTGGTTAATTTAGTGGACTATATAATATTACTTGAGTTTGAGTATTGCAAATATAACGTGTTATATATTTATAAGTAATTAAATACACGCATTTAAAAAAAACTTGTTTGTATGTGTATTTTCAATTGTTTTTGAAAATGTCAACATTCATAATAACAACATAATAATAAAAGGTTTAACTTTGATTACGAAATTGGATTCGCCAAATGAAATTTAATGCATCAGTTTGTTAAATTACAACTCACATCAAACAGCAAATATTAATGGGAGTTTGTCACGATGGTCCAAATAAAAGAGTGATTTAAATACAATATGGCATCCAATTAGAGTTTATAATTGTGTTAATATATCTTTAGTTTTTGGAATATTTTTAATACTATAAAAATTTACAGTGTGTTAAATACTATTTTTGTATAATAGTCTTAAATTGTTTAAAATTTTATTTTATTTTATCATATAAAGATAGTATTGTAGTTGTGAAAGTGATTGAGCTCGAGTTAATGATGGTTTTCACCGTTTTATGTGGTACCAAACTAAAAAAGTGGGCCTTACAGTTTATTTTGTCTACCTCCATGTCCGTCGTTCTATTTGTTCCTATATCAGAATACCCTATATACTGTAGGAGTGTAGGCAAATGACAGCTATCAGGTGGTTATTTATTGCAAATATTGGATTGAAGGCACTAATGTAAATATATTTTCTTATTAATACTATATTTTCCATTTAAAGTGCTATCAACTGATTATAATAATACCTCTCTAAAGACTAATGTATATTTTGCCTTTTCATGACTAATTGAAATAACAATAGATATAAATAAAACTATTATATTTTTTGATAAGTGGCTGTGGCAACAATATAGCCTAAAATGGATGAAATATTAATTTAAAAACTATTATATTAACACTCGTATCTTCTTATAACAGGCCACCAAAATAAATAAATATTACTTATAGCTTAAAGAAAGAACCATACAAAATATTAGTTTGAAAATAAAAAGTTTTTATTTTGCTAACACATGTGCATGAACACAAAAAACAAAACACGGTTTGTATTACGTCAGAAACCACCTTCATTTTGTCTGGTTCCCCATCTTAGTTGGTGAAGAGTACGCAGTCTTTTAGAAGCAATAATTTGTTAACAATTTTTTTAGTGACTTACATATATCGATTCCTCAAGAAAAAAGCATCAAAACGACTATTTTCATACGTTCGTGTTTCAACGATGTAAAAACGCGTTAAAAAAAATTAGAAGCAATAAGCTTTTTTGTTGTGGAAGTATCAATTGCCAAAAGTGACAAAAATTAAACATACGGTCTTGAAGATCAGATAGTTTATCGAATGGATACATGAGAGTAGATCTAGTAACTTTTACTATGTCACTTACCTACACTCCCATGGTAGATGGACTTTACCTGAGACTACATTTAAAAAGATTTGATGAATTTTGTTCACATTAAATATTAATTAAATGTTAAATGGTCATTCCAAAAGGTCAAATAATGATTTTGATTTTAGCCCTAAAATAATAGTTTACTGACAGCTAATTTAGGCTACTTTAATTTTCTTTAAAAAAATTGTTATATCAATTCTGTTTAAAATCTATACATGAACAGTATTTTATGTAATTACATTTTTTTTTTCTGAGAAAATAATGTTTAAGGGTAGACTTACTGCTAATTTTTTTTCACTCTAATCACAATAGATTATGATAAATTATGTACAATTCTGACGTGTCATTATTTTATTACATAGACACAGACTAAGCAAGAACCTTATAAACAAAAAAGCTCTACTTAAAAGAGTATGGTTTAAAACTAAGTGCGCCAGAGTATGAAGCATAACATATACTTCATGTTAACTTTAGCAGGGCTTATGAGTTTTAGTGAAGGACTCGGAGCTTCACTTGGTCTCACTTTTCAAAATAAGGCTACCATATATATGTTCGTGTTTATTTACGCTCCTTATAAACTAGCAGTAAATAACGGGAGAAATTGTAAAAGATCTCCACGAACTGGGATGAAGTTTTTTTTAAGTGACAGTGAAAGTGACCTTGGATGGTTTCTTTCTAAGAAGGTAATTCGTCCAAGGAGACGAGGTGGGAGTTGCAAGAATCCCTCGCGGCAGTCATTTGAAAAACACCCGCAATAACACTAGCAACCAGATTGGGCGTGTGTTAAACACTCGCGTAGTCAAATAATTTGGAGATTAACTAGTCACTCCAATTCAACTTACATTATTTATAATCATTCTTTTAAAACCAGAACCACAAAAGTGTAATAAATTGATCATAAATATTAATTTATTATCTTTAATTTATGTTTTATTTCATTTAAATCAAACCCAATCTAATTGGTGGTCATGAACGCGAAACTACGTGGTGCCCGAACACAATATATTTAAATATTTACCATATCTAGCACCTAGATATAACTGATGCACGTGAATCCAGATCAGGTCGTATACTAACACAGCCAGGATCTGAATCGGGGACGCCAGGATGGATACGCCCGCATGCCATTAGAAGTAGCTACTTAAAAGAAAGAAGACATCTAAAACTCACAAAGGTTAAAACAAATAAAAATAAGACTGTGATTTGAGAATTATTTTAATAAATTTTCGCTTTCAGGTTATTAAAACTAATGGAAGCAAAACAAACAGTTTGACCACACTAAAAAGAAATGATAAATATTCAATCGGGGGTATTCCGTAGTCAACCTTTTGTGAAAGAAAATGTTGCATATTTTTTTTACAAATACACGTTTATCAACGCCTTTTGTGGGTGCCAAGCTCGTAGCTAGTATAGACATATTTTCAGATGGTGTCTGCCCCCTACCCCATCCCGCCTTTCCTCAACAACTATTATAGGCAAATAAAATAAACGAGTATTGAATACTTCTAGAGGATATTTGGAATTTTTTTAAATGTTAGCTAAGATCAAAGGTTTTAACATGTAAATACTCTAATATTTTGACGTGTTTAAATAAATAAATCACTCAAAGGTGCTAAATGAATGCATCATTCTTTAGTGAACGAATAAAGAACAAATAAAGTTATTTATATGCTTAAAATAACACTTGTATTTTATTAATTAGAACTATTTCAACGAAGTTTACTAATTATAAATGATCTAGGGAAAATAGCACCAAATTTAAAGCATGTAAGTAAATGTTTATCCTTTAAGTATATGTTTAATCATTGGATCATGCCATGCTCAAGCCCATTAAGATGGGAATGTAGGCGCCACGAGCTAAGGGCGGTATTTTTGAAGTTTTTATATCAACAATTTTTTTGTTCAGAGGAAATAAAATAATTCTCCAGTAGAAACATAGAGTTTAATTTTCTTCACATGATGATCTCAACTTAGTTACTGAATATTGGTCAAGGGTATCCTGGAATTTAATGACCTTTTATATTAATTTAAATAGTTACTCATATAATGTCACTATACTCATGACAGATATACAAACTCTTGTGTTTCTACTGGACCAATATTTTATTTATTTTGACTAAAACATATTTTGATATAAAACTGTAAAATCACTGCTGTTAGCTCGCGTTCCTACATTCACAACTTAAGACGATATGCCTCAATACATTGACTAAACGATTCTGGTATCTTTGCCAGTTAAATTGCTGGTAAGGTCGATGCCACTTAGTTCTACTGTGGTGCAAAATCACGTTTGATAAGCGGTATTTTAAATTCTCTATAAGTGCAATCTCAGGTGTTAAAAATCGCTAGTTAGCGTTAAAATCCCTACTTAACACTTAAACATAGGATGACGTCTAATAATTAGATAACGTTTTTGTAGCATCATCTATATATTGTTTAAACAGTAAGTATAAGTTTTAAAAAGGGTTTGGAAGTGGAAGGGAGCTTCGACCGTGGCTTTTAATATAAATAACTGATATAAATAAATAATAATAATGTGTTTTACTTTCTTGTTTTTATTTAATAAAATGTATTAGTAAAGCTGATATTTAGGAAGTGATATGAATCCCCTAAGCCTCACTTATACATCTGTCCGGTGTCAAGTACCCATAAGAGCGCAAAAATAATTGTTTTAATCTGTCAATCGAGGTGGATGTATAAAATACATCCACGTTCTCAAGTTACCATTTAGACAGGGAAATTATTCACTCTGGAAAATGTAATTCTCTATGTGAACAAAAGGATAACTGGCATGAACATAATAACTTAAATGCAGCAGACAAATTGGGAGAATATAATATTTTTATCCGATTAATTAAATATACATAATAATTTTTTTGCTAACATATAGAAACTGCCTAGCAAAAATAAAAAAAATAACGGATACCAAAGTTTATTTGTTTTTATTTGAAATAAGTTTTATTTTACATTTGTTTTTATTTGATGAGAATCTAACTTTCAAATCTGATTATATTTAATCTAAATTTATCTCTACTAAGCATGAAAGTGTATATTAACAATATTGGAAAATATTATAAGATCTATTTTAAAATGACTCACAAATTTCCCCGATTTATACAACTTTTTTTTGTTTTTCTGTTCATTCACACACGACTGGAAAGATTAGCTTTGATCCGGGAGGTTGGAACTAGGCTTAAAACCTATTCATGGGAATTGAGAGTGACCGTGTATTTTATTAAGACCACTTAAGGTGGCCCCCTCAGTCAGCGAGAAATTATCAATCGCTATCGGGCCACACGGATAAAAATACAATAGTCTGTGTAGTTTTCTGGAACTATTTCTCTATTCTCTCTAATTGTATATTACCTTTCACCCTTCACCTACAACCACCCTATGTCGTGTCAATAAGAAAATGAAAAAAACAAACCTAATTTCTGATCTCAAGATAAAGAGGAAAGATTACCGCTAGAAAATATCTTAAAATTTGTTGTTTTGAATCTATAAAATAAATGACCGTGTTTGTTAGAGTAAGGCTATATCTAGAGCCTTTTTTCATCAAGATAAGTCTAATATCTCCATACATATGCTTAAAAAGTGCTTAAAATTGAGTTAATGCCACATTTTCACATATTTTGTTCTATTAATAAAGCTCAGAATATACGTAGGGTTGTTAAGGACTCTATTTTGGCGTGAACCTTATTTTGAAAATAGGCATAGTAGAATTAAATATTGCGTTAGAGCTAAACGTATGCATAGCAATATCTTACTTACCAAGGCGGCCCTCTTAAGTGTTTTCGTTATCATATCTCTATTCTAATGTAGGTTATTTATTATAAGCTATCCTAATTATCTCTAACCCGGGATTAAGCCATTAAAACCATTGTTTTATCCAACCAGCCCTTACTACGCTACGCTAAACGCATTCTAAGAGCCAATTTAAAAACCGATTAACTAAGATGTTAGATACACGACTACCCTAGAACAAGATAGCCTATTTTATAATAGTGTAGCTGCATGTATTCTTCATATGACACATATGAAATTTGAATCAATAAAATAGTTTTATAATTTTTAAATAATCAGGCTATTTTTAAAACTTTGTTGTACATATTCTGAAAATTGAATAATTGCCCCTGGAGACGGGAATCAAACCCAGGACCTTTGGCTTGGTACACCAATGCTCTAACCACTGAGCTATTCAGGATTCATCGTATGATCAGGGTCATTCTTCACTCATATTTTAAGGCAGAGTTTGTGATGGACGTGCGGAACTCGTCAGCTACATATGAATGATCCATTAAGATCACGTTCTATCAGATAACGCAGCCACCTTTGTCTTGGTAGCTGAATTTATACTACCAACTCACTTTGCTCGTTGGGGGCACCACACCCGAACCCCCAGGGAGTTTTCTTTGCAAGTGGATGTAAACTAATGTAATTCCAGAGCCTTTTTTTTATAGGTCTTACCGCTTAGCCACAAGAGACCTCCAAAGAAAGGTCCGCACTGACTTTAAGCTGCTCCACCATTTTGAATTTTTTTAGGAGTTTAAATTTACATTTTTTTAACTTTTTGGAATTTTTTCGTCGGTTAGTCTAAAAGTTATAAGTTTGCCAAATTTCAAATTGTAGCGTGTCAATCAGATTGATTGAACACCTACAAGAAAAAAATTAACTATTTATCACTATTTGTGTAATTGGGTGCCACGTTGGAGTTATATCAAGATATTGAAGATAAACTACCTCAAAGTTATACTCTCTCATACAAAAAATAAGTAATGCCCTACAGTCAACACGTGGTTAGTCAAAATAATAATTGTCTTTTGATGATTGCTGTTCTAAATATTAAAAAAACGAGGACTAATATTATTATAGTTATGAATAAGATATGCGATTGCATACCTTTGTTATAAGATGGGGTCAGAGAAAAAACTTACAGCCGACCATGCGGCCCTCAAGATAATTGAAAAAATATACATCTATATTATTTCTTTGCGTAAAAACCACAGTGAAAATCAAATAACTAAATTAATACTGATGCATTTTGATATAGGATATGTGTGTATAAACTCACCCACGGCCAGATGCCTGCAGATATCATTAACTCGCTTCTAAAATCACAGGATTATCTATAATGGCGGCTCCACGTGGCGCAACATTCGCCTGTTCAGTAGAGAAGGAAGCCGGCGCTCCGATCTCGTGCGCAACTGCGCCTCTGGTGGCCGACAGAAGAAGCTCGTCAGTTTCTTTCTCTTCTCTTTTCCTGTTCTTGTTTATCCTTCCTTAGTTTTGCCTCCGCTTCTCAATTCGTTCGCCTTTTTCTCCTTTTCATAGTTATGTCTGATTGTGACTATATATAGGACGCGCCGCAGGGCCAACTTTGCAGACCGCCTTTACACAGCCAAGGTACTACAACGAAGCGCTGCCGGTGAACAACCAAGACGGATCATGGAGTCTGGGTCGTCGGAATCGCCTACATAGCGTCATCAAAGCAGGATGAATCGTGCTATTCAACTCACTGGATACGAGGACGCCGCAGCTAGGGTATTGGTATTCAGCGGTCGTCATTTAGTCCCTCGTATTTAGATTCTAAGTCAGAAGAAAATTTATTTTGGTTTGACATAATGCAAAATAGTTATTCAGAAGTCCTTTTTTTTTAGCAAGAGAAAATGTTTTTTTTATATCTAGTATCATGTTCAGAACTAGCTAACTTCAATATGCAAGAAGTACCTTGATAATATTACGCTTTTTTAGTCTGATGGTCAAGTCAGATCTTAATGACTCATAAAGTCAATTGCTGAGTGCATTATTGTATTTTTGGACACTGTCCTAACGTTAAAGCCTCTGGCTCAGAAAATGTGAATTTTAGTGTTACTGATTTACACTATCTCACAAGTTCCGATAAATCTTGAAGGGAAAAGTAATTCATGACACCCTAAACGTCATGTGCATCAGTTCTTTGTTATTGATGGTTATCGCCAGGAAGTCTGTTTCTTTCTTTTGCCTTACGCAGTCCAGTTGTAAATGATAGAGATTTGATGATGCAGTCATTGTTCATGGAAAGTATTAGTTTGGGTGAGCAACCCGTGGAAATTGGCCTATTGTCATAGTGGGGTCCGCGCAAATAATACTATTTTGTTTTGGCCTGTAAATAGGTTCTTAAATTTTGTATTAGTCCTAAAGGATGTTAATGTACTATTGAATGCTTTGGTAGTACCGGAAGGGAACATGTCCGGCCATAGTACTTTAATGACGCCTGGCCCTTAGCCATCAATCAGCAGGATTCACCAGCCAATTATCCAACAAATTTAGTGGATCTCTGTTAATATTCAACCCTGCCAAGTGAGACTGTATAAAAGTTATCTTATAAATTTGTTCTATATTTTGCTTTAACTAATTCTCAAATTACTCTCCTTTTAGAAATACTACAGCCTCATGCCTGGCCACTGTGTTGCTCAGACAGCCTCAAGTAATCAAGTAATCTCTCAAGTTTATTTGCCTTGAGAAGGAATTTAATGTTCTATAATTTTCTACCTTATTGTAAAACTTGTACATTTTTATGCTTTTATTGTCTACTAAATAAAACTATTGTTAAATTGAAATGTTCAGTTTTCTAATTTACTAGAAGTTAGTTTTATTTAGTTGCAAAATTTCTAGCTCATCTGGAAGTGGGTAAACATTAATGTCAGTGAGTGAGTCAGCCATGTGGCTTTATAGTAGTATAATATAATAGTACAATACAACCATACGAATGCAAACATCATTGTGGGTTATATAGAAATGCTATTATAGCTGTTAATTACAGTTATAACTGCATCTAAATATAATATTTGAATATGGCTATAACTATAATTAACAAATATAATAGCATGGCTATCCAATCAATAATTTATTGTATATGTTTAAATATCGTAAAACAGTTTCACTGGTCTCAAATTCGGTGTTTTCTAATGAAAACTAGAAAAATCCACACCGCAGTGCCTGGTTCAAGCAGTATTACCTACCATAGTTAGATGATAAAAGGGAGGGAGGTGAGATGGGCTAATAGCTACACCAATGGAGTATCGATGATGAAGGTAAAGTTTAGGGGAAATGTACCTTTCATTTTCGTGAATGAAGATTGGGAAACCATCTAAGGAAAACACATTTTCAATTTTACTGGCGAGAATTTGAACCCCCACCTTCCCGCCACCGGCAAACCAGACAGGACGAGTCTAGTCCACGTATTCACTGATCAGGGTTCTATTTTTTAAATGCATAAATAAAAGTATAGCTGTCCTTGGTTAAGATAGCTATGTCGTTTGCTTACATAAAATAATTTTTAAAATGATTTTTCTAAAAGAAAATCTGTCAATTGTATTGAACTTTACGATGAAATGATAAATAAAAGATTTTATGTAATTTAATACGGGCTGCGTGTAAGCCCAATCTAAAAAATGAAGTAATCTCTTAAAGCGGATTTTGTTGTTATAAAAATCCCTGTAGCCATCCCCTATTCCCTGTTAAGTCCGAGCTCATAGCAGTAGAGAGCTCCTAGTATCGCCGTCATAATTTAGTCGAATGTAGGAGCCAACGCTGACAGCAGCAGTTTAAACGCTGGGGTTATAAGAAACCTTTACCAGTGGATCCTTTAGGAATACCGAGAATAGCAAGTTTTACAAGGACAGAATATGATATTATAGCGTGTTAGTGGAACTAGTCATATATAAATTATATAAAAAAGTAAGACATATAACGTGTCGGTAGAATTAGTCAAATATACACGGAAAAAATAGGAAACAATAGTATCAATGTTCACATGGAACTAGAGTCATATATACACGGACTAAGTAGGGTAAAATAAGCTTCGTGTGCAAGTGGAACTAGACTCGGATATGCACGGACTAAGTAGGATACAATAAACCTAGTGTGTAAGTATTATTAGAGCCAGATACACACGGACAAAGGAGGCTATCATTACGCGTCGATGGAGCTACAGTAAAGGTACACATGGACAATTAAGAAACTATGATCTGTCAGTAGAATAATAGCCTTATATAATACAATAAAATGTTTAAAATGTTTAAGTAAGTATAAATTAAACATTTAATGTATGTTTTCTAACCAAATGGACATATTTCCAAAACACATTTAATTAGAACTACTTTCCTCTATCAAACCTTTTTCCCAAGCAAATACATTTAGTTTTACTCTAGTTTTAAAGACAAAGGAAATCACTGTTCAATTTTCTAGTGTCTGAATGTTAAGTCTCTATTTTGTAAGTGCGTCTGTACTTAACACTGAAAATTACTATGCACACATTTCCATGAAAATTTCTGGTTTAGCTAATAGTCGCCGCTATGTTGATAGTTCACAAGAAAATAGTCAACTTGCACTTAATTAAGTACGTACATATTTCTCGCTAGTACGAGGCATGATAAGAATGGTTTAAACAAATGAAAATATATGTAAAAAGTAGGATACAGTAGGCTATATATATAGCATATTGTTTATATATAAAAAGACGCCTAAAGCCTAACGAATACAATATATCGTCTTTAATAATGAATGGTATCTGCCCACAATAATCTCTAGTGTTTCCCAACTTTGGTAAAAGTTTTTTGAAGGTAGTTAAGCTTCTACCTTTCTCTTTATCTTCCCTGCCAGCCAACAGGTGACCTTGAATAACAGGATAAAAAGAAGAAATTGTGACCAACGTTCTAGTGCATTCTAGCGGTGATATATGAAACTAAATTGTATACTTCCATTAACCACGTAGGCCTATACTTTAGTTCATGTGATAGTGTGTTACTTGTGTATACATTCATGAGGCGGGTTGAGATTCCAAATACCTCCCTTAGATCTCACGTATTCATTCAAAAATATTCGTGAGATTGAATATTGAGCCCAGCGCTTACACCCCGTATGCACGGGTGAGGTTATTACGGAAATTAGGTCAAGTGAACTATGATCATACGTAAAACCAGATATAATGGCGATTATTAGTAAAACATGAAGTAATAATATAATCGTGTGCGTCACTTGGTAGTAGCACAGGTCTTAGTTTTTAGCGATTTTTAAAATTAATATAGACGCAAGACACATGCAAATATATATAAACACAAAGAAAAATTACATACATCTACAGCTTAAACTGATTGCCTTGTTTTGTTTCTTAAAATGGTTTAAGGGAAATGGCTTGAGGTGGGATTGTACAGGTGATATTTGTTGACATCAATTAAGTTCTTGAACATATGTCATGATTATATTGGCATTATAATGAGAAACGTTTTAAATGAAGAGAAGAATTTTTCAATACATTCCAAGACACCCTCGACAGATATTCAACAACTGTTAATGTCACCATGTGAAGAAAATTATAATCCAAGTCTCTACTGAAGCAATATTTGATTTCTTTCGACCAAAAAAAGTTCTGATATAAGAACTGTAAAAATATTGACCTTTTATCTCATCCCATTCTTCCTTAAATTGAATGTATTTATGTAAATAAACACAACATAATATGCCATATTTTTTTAAAGATTCCTTAAAATCTTATTTTATAACAAACATAAACCATTTTCTGATCTGTTGGCAACATAACTCTTCACGAAATAAGGATGAGCCCAATGGCCATGCGAATGAGCGCAGCAGGCCTACGTTTCGTAGAAGCTACTTCTTTGGATATTTCGTGATAGTTGTTATCATATTTTAAGTAAAAGTTTATTTACTGAATCAAGTACGGGTCACTACTCACGCAGTGTTTCGTGGACATGTCGCCATTCATTAGGGCTCTCGGCTATCCGGACCATCAACTCCAGGAGGTCCTCGTCGGCTCTCGGATCCACTGCGTCCACCAGCTGCAAACATCACCCGATTCTATTAGAGCAGTATTATACTGTACACCTTTCAATATATATATAGATTTATTAATAAACTAAAGAGTTTTTTGTCTGTCTTGAGCATTGAGTGATATCTATCACAAGCAAAGAGCTGAAAGTTTAAAAATTAGTATCTCCTATGCATGAACATGTACACCTTGTAGCAATAATTTTAAGAGTTAACTATATTTTTAAAAATTAACTATAAGCCGAGTCGGAAGCAAAGAAATATCAATAAAATGATAAGTTCATCTGTCATGAGAATTATGTGATATCTACCGCACGTAGAGGTAGGCCTATTAAAAAAAAAATAGCCTCTATGCACGAATATGTGCACTTCAAAGCTGGGATTTTAAAATTTAAAGCGATCTTCTACGTACAATCATTTAATTAAAACATTTATCTCGGGAAACTCCAGGTACTTTAACTAGTATTCTATCAAATATGTGACTAAAGACTGATATTGCAATACATCACATTTATGTCATAGTTTGTACTGAGCATGTGATCACAAAAATTGATTCTAATGGTTTAATTTCATGTACTGCGACACTGAGAACGATTGTTTTTCAAATAGAAAAAAAAAATCTTGTGAAACAGTTTTAGGTTCGACCATGATTTAGTAGACCCAAGATAAAAGGAATTAACAACTCTGTGCTAAGATAACTCTTAAGTTGAAAATCACGAGTAATACCAAAAATATTTAAAAATGGACTGTGAAGATTATAAAAATAATTGCTCACTAACGTAGCACATTAACGTAGCTCATTTAGTTAAAAATAAAACAAAACATACTAAATAAACGCTTTAAATGTGGATATCATGTCACATAAGACAATATTCTGTTCACACTAAACAGTTGAATTTTTATCTGGTTAGATGTCTAGATTAATTTCTACAATTTCTTTGATAAAACTCTAGCGCAGGATTTCTCAAACTGTGAGGTACGAGGGAGTTTCCGGTGAGGCACAACGTGGATATAGCCTATCTTTGAATACATCGTTAAATTTATCCGATTTTATAAAGTAAAGGTTTACTGTAATAAATTAATATTCGTTTTCTTCAACCAATGGAACAATTACAATGATTATAATGTTTGCATCTGTTTGTCTGTATGAAGGTATTTTATCAACAATGATAGCAATATAAATGATAGAAATCGATTAGTGGTTAAAAATTAATGAGCTTCCACGGTTTCTCATAAAAATAGAACCTGACTTGAACCATCAGCATGGTAGGAGACAAACTCATTTTTCCCAATGAAGTACTTATTTTTCATTATTAATATTCACTTTATCAACTGTAAAAACATCACGTTATAAAATTGACAATTCATGTGTATTTTGTAAAAGTTAGAAAATTCCTTATGCTTTGCAATTTTTTATAAAACTATATTCAGAAAATTTAGTGATAAATGAAGAATTAATTGCTTTCTTTTTGTCTCAATTTGGTATTAAAAACTTTTTTTTTAAGAAAGTGAGGATTAAAGATTAATCTTAATTTTCAAGTTAAGCTTAAGTGTTATGAACCATATTTCACTAAAGATTTAATTAAGCACAAAATTTAGTTGTAAAATATAATTGTCAGAGATTGAATTAACGTTCTTTTATAAAATAGTCTGTAACATTTTATACCGGCCTTAGAACTATTCACACAAGATGCACAAAATGGAATTTAATGGTTTACAAAGCGTTATGGCGAATAACATGGTTAAATAAAAAAACCTTGATATAAAAAATATAGGTGGTCAGGTGACGTTTACCCTCATAGGAAGTAACCTAAGTGGTCAGGCAACACGTATCCTCATAGGAATTAGTAAATGCTGATAGATCAGGGGCATGAGTGGTCAGGCAACAAGTATACTCATAGGAATTAGTAAATGCTGTTAAACATGGGACCTAGGTGGGAGGCAAACGGCACCGATGAGTTCTATCGATTTGAATTTTTAAATAAGTTCATCAATATGTTTATTAAAAATCCTGTAAGAAAATATATTGGGAGATATTTAAATGAAAAATAACAATGTAGCTGTAGTAATGGAGGACATTTAAAAAGTTTCATTAAAATAAAATTATTTGATAACTTTATTTGTTGTTTTTAAACTGGCGTAATTATCTTTTATTCAATCCAAATACTCCACATTAACGCTATGAATACTGTTACAGTGCACAATACCACATCATATATAATAGAAATTCGAAGATCAAACAATCGACAATTCAATTCGAACTATTAGCTATTGTGTATACTGAGAGATTGGTTGACCCCCAAGTATAGACTATACATACGCCCCTTGTATCTATCACATACACATACAAGTTGTTACCTAGTCCAACTCATTAACTCAAGTAGTGATGCATCTACCATATAGCCTAAATGTCTTAGGTTTGATTAATGGCAGGGCTGAAACATTTATTATTGATGAAATTGATATTTTACCTTTCACAAGAACCACCTTAAGTAAACTACACCCGGCCAGGATACAAATCCCGACTTCTCCAACAACAGTAAACTAACCTAGATGAGCTTGTCGTTTAGTTCACGTTCACGTCTATACTGGTGTCTTAAAGTAAATTATTATTCAGTCTCACCTTTTGTGGAACGTTGGATTTCTTGTCCACTTTTAGGATCTCCTCGATATTGTCCGTACTGAGGTCTGCCTCCTGAGACTCGTTGTGGGCCCATGGGCCACTCAATAGCTCAGCCAGACCTCGGCCGATCTCAGAGGTCTCCCGAGACATCGTTGACAGAGCCGGTGTCACTTCTCCGGGACTCATAGCCCCGTCAGCGTCGTCTGGGATGGGTGTCGTCATCCCTCCCCCTTCTACACCTCCGGACCCACCATCCTCCACTTCTTGGAGCGTGGGGATTCTTTCATAAGTCACGAACCGAGACGGCACACTCCCACGCGTCGTCTGCTCGACGATACTTGAGGATGAATCTCTTTTCAGAGGAGTTCCTTCGGCGTTCTTCCTCGAGGTCTGAATGGTCGTTTCTAGATATTCTTCCTCTTCATCAACACTGTCATTTTCTTCGTCTCTTTCATCATCTTCAACATTCTGGTCTTCCTCGTCGTCTAGTTGGGTGCGATGGCTCTTGCCTGGAACTTGAGAAGAAGATGGCAAGGTAGCCTCTGTCATGACGCCGTGGAACTCGATAGAGTCGAGATCCAGGAGGTCCAGTGGGCGGACCTCTGTTAGTTCCTCCTCCTGGTCTTCACTCGTGAACTCGGGCTGACCAGCTTGAACAAAGAAGAAGCAAGACATATTTGTTAAGTTTAAAATTATTCTAAAAAAAAAAGATAATACAATCATAATTTGGCGGTATTTAAGTTTTTGTAATAAATTGAAATACCTTAAAAGAAAAATATGAAATCTATTGTTGTTATTTTTACTTTTAAATCACGTTCTAGTTCATTTATATATCTCTTTTATCCTTCTACTTTTTTTGAACCTCTTTCTAAGAAAAGTCACTTCCTATAGTTTCCCCCTTTTAACTCCTCCCCAAATGGATTTTCTTCTCTTCTTTCTCCAGTCTATAGATTTTATTTAACAAGCCTTCTCCACTCAATTTTAATTGCGTTATTTCTGTATCTCCTTCACCAACCCTTCTAATAATATAATTTTATTGATGCCCTATACCAACCCCCCTCCAAATTCACCCAAATTGCACCCCTTTTATTTATTCAATTTTCATTCTTTTTAAAAATTGGAAAAACTGTCAATTTTTATTAATAATACTAGTAGTAGGGAGATCTTAATACCAGCACACAGGACACAATTTATACCAGATATCAAACAATGAATGTCTTGGTCACATTGATTGAAACATGTTTTAACCAAAGAATGTTCACACGGCACGTACGAATGTATACAAATTTTAAAGCTGTTTTGCCTTTTTAGTCTAATGTGCATAAAGTTAATATACAGGGTGTATCGATTTATTTGGGAAGTAACCTTAAAACAGTACAAAAAGTTCTTATGAATTTAAATACTATGGTCGATGGTTCCAGAGATAAGGCCTTCAAAGATTATGCTAGAATCGTCAATTGCCCTTCTTGATACACTCTTGCAAATTTTTTATAAGTGACGTATCACTGCTGATACACAGGCAGGGCCACATCTACACTAACGGAGGTGTATCAAATAAGACTATTAACAATTCCGACAGAATCTTCGAGAGCCTTATCTCGGGAACAATCGAACATGGGACATATGTTCATGTGGACATTTTGTGTTGGTTTGAGGTCTACTATCCTAACCCCAGTTACTTACCTCGCAAATCGATACAGCATGAGTGGTAATGATATGATAATTAATACTATTATTAATAAATATCTATCTCCTAACGATACTAATGCAAAGAATAACCTGTTGAATCCATCTCATTGTGATCATTTAATGAAGATAGCAAAGGTCTTTAAACTTAAATTAGATTAGACTATAATGAGCCCTGTACTCTTCTTCATTTAAATATTTCATAAATCATTTGAACATACTCGTTTCACTACATTGCTTGGTACAAAATTCGCTTGGTGTACTAAAGGGGTGCCATAGACTTATAGCAAATACAATTTTAATTAGAAATACATAAAATAAATACAAATAAAGTATAATTGGACGCTTTGGTTTTTTTTAAGCACCGAATCTCACCACCTGTTCAGGTTTTACGCTTATGTACTAACTAGGAAAATAAGTTAGGAATGAGGAATGTTGAATTTAAAGGACGTGTACCAGCATTTGCGTGGAGGTATATTGGAAAACCTCAGTATACCCACGACCAAGATTCGAACTCCGATCTTCCTGTCATCTGCAGTTTAGTCTATTGTGAGAGGGATGCCTCAGACCATGTGGCCACCGAGGAAGGTTTTCGCTTTTATGAATACATAAATAAATAATTATATATATATATATAGAGAGAGAGAAAGAAAGAGAGAGGGTGCAAAGCCCAAAATGTGTGTATATAATTATATGGCACAAAGCCCAAAAAAGGCCAATAGACGGACTTTTTGCTCAATCCTAGGATTGGACATTTTAAAATGACCAAAGCACGAAGTTCTATTCAATTACGGGCTTTGAGTGTCTCCAAACAGCCAAACCTAGGATTGTGCAATTACTAAAGGACCAAAACCTTAAATATGGCCTGGGTCAGTTTTTTTATTCAAGTCGTAAATTTTTCCCTACTGGCTGGCAAGGTCTGTCATAGATTCTTATACCTTATAATATAACTTCAAACTAGGACAGGCACAACATCCAGTCCCCCAACGTTAATTTAGCAATGTAAAAGTGTAAACCCATATTTTTTATCAATGATAAATTCTCAGTCATACCGGGAATCGAACCCGGGACCTTTAGATGAGTAGGAAATAACGCTACCAACTGAACTAAGGTCTTGGTTAAACATACAACTTTTTCTCTTAGTGTAAGGGCTGGGGAGATCCATGTATCAACGAACTTACACATAGAAAAAGCAAAGTCCAAAAATAAAATAGAATTGAAAACAAATTCAATTAAAATAGTTCAATTTATTCATTTTTTGATATTTTCCATGTAAACATAAGGCTTACTAACGAACTGATCTATAGGACAAGGACGATAAAGTTAATTTGAGAAAAAATACTCCTTATTTAGCGTCCAGAGAGAATGAAAAAGACATAAAAAATGATTCCGTCCTGTGAAACTTTCTGAGATTCGTTCGCAGACCTTACTGTCAGTGGCTACCGAGTAAAAATGCGAGTTTAACGATTTAGAATGATTTTCCATCGTTACAGGTGATTTTTTTCTCTCAAAAATCCGATAAGTTTCAAAGATATTGTGTTGTATTTTGACTACAATTTTTATCTGTGTAATATATATCTTACTATAAAATATAAATTACTATTGCATAAGATATTATACATATCGTGATTTATGTCAAAATATACATTAAAGAAAGCCTGATTGATTTTAAAATATAAAATAAAATAAATATTCTATCAAAGTATAATGCAAGATAAAAAAAAAGTTTTAAGGAGAATTATTATGAATAATAGCTTAATTTAATCATAAGCTTAGTTGGTGTTAGTATTATTTATTTTAGTCGGGAAAAAATTATAATCAGTGCTTTATGATTTTAAATGTAAAACACTTTGTCCATTAATAATAATATGAAATAAGTCACTATTTTAAGTTAAAAAAAAAGGAGAAATAACAACCTGTCTTAATTTAAGTTAATGTAAGTTTTTTTATTTAATAACGGTCACAGCTTATTCATATTGTGTAACATTATTATTATTTTCAATTAGCAGACAAAATAAAGTTGATTAGTTATCACTTAGGTATTTTGAATCTTTAACGGTTCTGTTTGGCACCGTCTCTTACTATCCGTTCGGGTTATACGCTTATGTAATAATTACGCTATTGGTTTAGGGATTAGTAAGGTTATATTGACAGGAAGTGTACCCGCATTCACGTAGAGGGGGAGTGAGAAACTATTTTGTAAAGCCACATTCAGTACACCCGACCTAGATTCGAACCTTGATCTACTCGCTACCAGCAATTTAGTATATTGCGAGAGTAGTGTCTTAGACCGTGCGGCCACCGAAGTGGGCTTAGCGGTTGTTGGTTAAAGCTGTAATAATCAGTTACTTTGAAAAACATTAATATTTTTATAAGATATGCATAATTCAAACTAAGAGATTTTTATCTACTCTATTATGTACACAGGCACTAGACATGAGTGCCATAGCTGTTTGTTCCAAGGCATCAAACTTGCAACGCACTTTATCACCGTTGACGGGAAATTTGCATCTTGGTTGAATGCACTATTGCTATTAGTTTGGCTATTTAACGCGAGAATTTTGAACCAATTTATTATATCAACACAGGACTTATAAAATAACTTAATTCTAGAAAAGACACCAAACACAGTCCTCCAACAATTAAGTAAGATAGTAATCCTAGAGGTAGTTTTTTTACAAATGAGTTTCTATTTGGTTTTTATATTCTTTTCTATACTTAATGCGTGTGCGTTTCCTCTAAGATAACTTTTAAATTTCTGAAACAAAAACCCACATTTTAAGTAGAACTTTTTCTTCGCACAATATTGAGTAAATATGATCTTAGCTATATCTTCATCCCAAACTCTTAAATGTAAATATATGAGTAGCTCAATCGGATAGTGAGACGCTGTTTTTTTTTAAATGACAAAACACCGTGATATTTAGATTTGAGCTACTTTTACTCTTAAACCCACAACATTCACTTAGTCTTATAAACAAATATACATGCAGAAGTGTATACATATTTTATCACACCCTTGCAATTTTTTTTTATAGAAAAGGAGTATCTAATCCACTTTTCCTCTCGTGTTTTTTTTGTTTGTTATATGGACAGGACAGGACAGCATGTGAATTTAAGAAGATTTAAAATGAAAGCGACTCTGGCCAGGGAGCCTAAGTAGATACCAAAAAGGGCTACTTAAGTTTGTACATGGCCGAGTTATCGTTTTTAATAACCACTCATCCTTTTACTTAGCTTTGTTTTACTATTACTATCAACACATTCACCTCAACGATTCACGTATTTACTGCTGGTTTGGACGATATGCAACTTAGACTAACTAATCTAATCAATGAATGTGATCAAAATGAAACTACTCTTTCATGTATGACACAACATTATAACTTTAAATAGAGCAGCATAATTGGTTTATTCGACTCTACATACATGGAGTTGTGCGGCTCTCTCGTAGGAAAATTACTAAAATTAGATCTATTACTATTCCTCTTTTATCACTTTTTAAACATTCTTCCTGAAATGGCTGCTGAACTTACTGGCAATCACAGGGCAGCACTCGTTTTCTGGTGCTACACCTGGAAAAATAATGTCAAAAGCTTTTTCTGCAGGTAAAGCTATTGCTGGAGCTATTGGTAAAGCTCATTCTAGGGATGCTGCTGGAGTTGCTAAAGAGGCTCAGAAGGCTAAGAGAAATATGAATCTTAATGAAGATTCTAATAGTATGGGAAAATACCTATGTAAGAAATATGGGCCCCAGTTCACCACAAACTTCTGCTGACAGAAGGGTACGTTAAGTTGTGCACATGCGTGGATACAGAAACGTAATGAAACACACACATTCGAATGTACACTACTTTCAAGCACAATTTATAGTTATTTATAGTTCCATAAAGCCTCATCTACATAGACCTACTTCGTATTCATTAAGGGTGTAACCCCAGTCGCTAAATTATCGATTCCACAGTAACAGGTTGATTTGTACACAGAGTCCTGATCCGTTAGGTTCATAGCACTCTGTAGAAATTTTATCAAATTTTAATTTTCTGAGAGTTACTGCATACTTGAGAACTGAGATACAATTTAGTCGTTTAAAAGTTTCACATTATCTAAGCACAATATTTTGCGAAAGCTACCAACATTTCCCAATATTACTAAATTCTTTGTATATTAACTTTCTTTTGCTTGAACGAACTAGTAGGAAAACCAAATATTAGTTCATTTTCAACGACTTTCTTTATAAGTGAAATAAATGTATGTAATTTATGGATTCAGGTAAAATATGAAGGTAGGAGGAACAATTTTTTTTAAGATTATTATTTTTATTGTGATTTTAAGGCTTCAGCACTGAATTTTTTTAAAATGATAAATAGCGAAGTTTTTAGGTTAAGATTCTTCAAGTAGAGGTAACTTTTTAAGACTGGGATAGAAAATTTCCACGTTATTAAATAAAAATAGTTATATTTTAATACAAATAAATGGGTGAATAAAGCTAAGCTACAGAAACAGCCATAGGCCCAACTTTTGCTAGGTTGACAACTTTTAACGTACTTTACATATTAGGGAAGCCAACTTAATCAGTACTATTTTTTGTGTGTAGAAAGTAACACAAACAAAATTCTCACCTCTCTCATTTATATACACTCGCCGCAAATAAGGTTAAATATTCTTCCCGTTAGAAAGCTTTCTCTGACCTGTAATTATTTTAGCTTACAATCTAGCTATGCGGGGTGTAAAAAAACGCACGAAAAGTTTCAAGCTCTAAACTTGTGAAGTGCGCTTTAGTAATAAATATGACCAAACAAATGAATCCCTACTTATGCTTCGCTGTGCCAACGACCGGTGAAAGCTTCACGGGACCTAAACGCGTTATTTTTTTTGTTGTTGCTATCTTTCTCTTTAAGCAATAAATTTCCCTGGCTTGGCTAAACGATATATTTTTTAATCACGGCGGTATTTTTTTTTCTTGGAGCTGGAGCTACGATGCCAGTAAGGGGGTTAAATTACCGTAAGCCACCCCCTTTCCAGAGTTACCCTTCATAATAACAGAATGTGGCGTAAGAGGAAGAATAGTTTCCTTCTACATAAAAAAACCCGTGTAAAATGGTCGCTGCCAACTTTTTAACAAAGACAGCTTTTCGTAATAATATTACTATTCTTTTTAAAAACTTTTTACATGCTTGTGGTTTTGTAGGTAAGTGTGTACCCTCCTGTTCCATTTTACTCAATGAATTTGTTGTAATCTTTGAAAATCCTTTTTAAATTTAATTTTTTTAAATCCAGAAGTAGAAATCAGAAGATAAATATGTATTTTCAGAGGATTGCTTATAATTTTTATATTTACATAAGAAGTTTGTAGAAGTTTCGTTGGCTAACCAAATTCCTAGTCACAAAATAAATCTTTTTTGTGTGTCGTTTTTGTTTCAGAATATTCATAATTATGAATATTCATGACGAACAAGACAATGTTTATCTTAATGTAGGTTCATTTAAATTAAAGTGAAAAGAAAAAAATAATTCATTTTTTATTTGTATTTTAACTTCGAGATTATACATATTTAGTGCAGTGTCGATTTGTAATTCTTGTAATGCATACTAATTATTTACGGTTTTATATTTAAGACAATGAGCTGTCATTCAATGTTTTAACCAGTAATACTTTTGAGAACAATATATTACTATTAAGTATTTAAAAAGCCAGGTATATTTAGAATAAGGTCTACGTATGAAGTTATGTTGTGATTTAAAAACTAAGTTTATAATAATGTTCACGTTTATTTGGTAAGGAGTAGTAATAATTGATACTAAGTTTATATCCTCTCTTTTATTCCCTTCTCTTTGTTTTATACACTTTTATTCTATGATGACGACATGTTTCGGTGATTTTTCACCATTTAAAAGTTTTATTTTTATTAAAGATGATTGATTTTACTTCATATTATAGGAAATTTTGAGAAATTTTACGGTTTTTAATAAAAAAAATAAGAATTGAAGATGGTGAAAAATCACCGAAACATGTCGTCATCATAGCAGGAAGTATATAAAATAAGGAGGAGTGAATAAAAAAGAAGATATAACCTTGATACCAATTAATAACTAAGGACTTGACATTTTATTTATATGTTTACTATTGTAAAATAAATAAATATTATTTTGCAATGGTAACATTGTATACAATCTGCACCGGTGGGTATACGGACTAAACAGTGAGCTCATCAAGTCTTATTTGCTAGTGATAGGGATATCGGGGTTAGAATTCCAAACAGGTGTACAGAGAATTTCTTTTTTCCTTAGTGCTTTTCCACTCTCACTATAAGCATGGGAATATCTATAATATGCCTTCTTAACCCATACTCCATCAGCAAATATGATTGCGAACAGCCCGAACGGATAGTAGGATGCACTGCATAAATAGATAGATAGTAGTTGTATGAATGTTCTAAATTAAGAACAAATATATATTATAGAATAGTATGTTCATACTAAAAAAAAATCTTATGTTGAAAAGATGCTAATTTCAAAAAGTATGACATGTGTTACTAAAAGATGTTTGTACAATTTTAAAATCCAAACATGATTATCAATATATCTTCATCATTATGTAAACACAAACATTAATCTACACATATTTTTCTTAAGTTACCTATGTTTTCACAAATTTTGACCAACATTTGAATTGTAATTTTTTGTGATATTCATAAAATTTTTATACACTATTCCCATCTAATTTTTTTTTACAATTTTACAACCCAATAGTCATATATTATATTAAAGTGAGATAAATAGAAAGGCTATAAAATATATATTAGAATATTAATTTTACTAAATGAGTTGGAAAAAAATACCAAAATAGTTAATTTTATAAAAAATTAATTAATTTTGCTATATAATTTTTCATGATGTTTGGAAAGTTTCACCTAAGAACTATTTTCTAGTTTATGTGAGCATATCATGCGTGTCTCAAATGAAATATTAACACAAAACTAAAAAAAAAAAAAAAAAAANAAAATGAGTAATTTTACACCAGTAACGTTCATCCGTCACTAGCAACCTATTATCGGAGTACAGAAGCTAAGTTAAGTGAGTTTAATCGACGTGAAAGTTTAGTCAGCGTTAGCTAACGATTGATATGGTTTGGATAATTTCTTCATGTTATACCAGGTTAGTTTAATGAAGTGTAAATAAGTTTATTACTAATATATTTAAGTTTAATAAAAGGGTCATTATCGACATAGTCTAATGGAGTAAGACTTAGGAGAGGAGTTAAATAAACATTTATCGGTGTTCCCCTGAAAAGAAGATTACTAACTTCTACCTGTGTATCTATAGGATAAAACTATGGTCATTTATTACTTAATGAAATCAGATTAGTTATCCAATTAAAACTATTAGTTAAAATTCCCAAAAGTTTTTTTTCTTAGCATATGCCACCACAGTTTTTCAACTAGATATTTCCTGTTCTTCTACTGGTAGATACGGTTATGTAACTGTTTTCTGAGTAAGTGTAAGTGCGGTCCAACCCCCCCCCCTCCTTCTCCCCTCTCCTGATTAGATGATTATGTGTTGCCAGTAGAAGTCTTAAACCGAAGTTAAAGCCTAAATAATCAGATCATGGTGACCATAGCAACAATTACCATTCAGGAAAAAATCTATAGTATCATCGGAAATGGAACGCTGGATCTCCATATTAGTAGTTAGGAATGTTTATCACTAGACCAAGATGCAGGCTTTTTTGAATGTTAACGTAATGTTTATGGAAAAGCGGTATGATACAATCTAATAAATAATTTAAAGGTACACATATATATATACACCTCTAAATATATATACCTCTAAATATATATATATATATATATATATATGTTTGTATTTTCAACGTATTTTATTTGGGTTTTTAAATTAATGGAATATTAATTTTTATAGTGTATACTTTTTTAAGAAACATAGCCACTATAGAATAAGGTAGATCAGTTTCACAGTTTATTTTAGTGAAAGCTGTTTTAAATAAATGTTTTGAAATTAAATAATTGACGCACTCTGAGAAATTGTATGTGTGTATGCCATTCAATGTCTAACTTTATTTTTACAGATCTTAAAATAATCAGATCAATCACTCACTCAAATCGAATTAGTTTTGACAGAAACTTCATGTTTGATATTTTACCATAAAATTAAATTATTAAAATGTCATGTGAGTAATCAAATATTTAGTTTCATTATAAATGTATGATTTAATGTGAATATACACTGTAAGTGTATCTATATAATGGTTTTGTATATCTATTGTAATAAATCTTATCTTTTATTTTTCTGTTATAATAAATCTATTTTTGTTATTCTAATCATTTTACCAATTTGGTTAAAATAATTCTCTTGCTATCCCGTATCACTTGGTGCATAACGATGTTAAAAATGGTACTATTGAACACAGCCTGCTTTGGTAGCCACATGGATTAAGGCGGCACTCTTGCAGAAAATTTGACATGTCAATGACAAGGAGATCGAGGCATGAATCCCAGGCGGATGAACTGTTTTTTTTTTTTTTACCTAAATTATTTTTCTCTCTCCCTCCACACAAATGTGGATATGCTTCTTTTAATGTCAACCTTCATCATCCGAAACACATTAGCATAATTAGTACACAATAGTATGAGAATACTCGAACGAGTAGTAAACCCTGGTGCTAAAAAATGAATTACACACAACTCTTGGAAATTTTATTTTAACATGACCACTTTTTGAAGTCTGGCCACGATACCGAAGTGTTTATTAATTATTTCTTCTCGTAATCCCTTTTAAAGCCTTTTCCGTGAGTTGTGTTATCTTCTCATAGCCTCTTTCACTCCAGCATCTAAAGTGGTCAAGGAAAGCTGTATGGCACATGTGGGATGTGGCACCTTCGAAATAAACTTAAGGCCTGAGCTATACATTTTGAACTTCAATAACTTCAGAAATACAGTAGAATGTTCCAGTTCACCTTCATACTCCTGCAACTGATGCTGGAAGAGCAGGCCAGCCGGAAGAATTTAGAGTGATTTTTCTTTTTGAGTTACAGGCTACAGTAGCAAACCTCTATCCTCCGGGTTAAAAATGAAACCGTAAAAACGATGCTGTAAACATACATATTGATAACTATATCACTGGTGTGTAGTTGATTTGTTTACGTTATTACATTAATTGTTACAGCTACATAATCAGGATCTGACTAGCGTGCAGCCGAACCAGTCAATACCGGCGACAGGGAGAAGGACCAGTCTAGTTTTTAAATTATAATAAATTATTAAAAATTGGTTGACTCTAGTAGAGGTTTGGTGTACGGTTTAATATTATTTTAAGGATTCCTTGTCAAAGCCATAGTCTCTTATTGTCTGTTTCGCCAGTCCGGGGAAGTCAAAGTTAAGGTTGGAGTGAATGGAACATGATTTAAGGGCAGTATTTTCGGATTTGTATACAACTTTTTTTTAAATAATCAAATATCACTCCAATAGAAACAGAGATTTTAATTTTTTTCACATAGTTAGTTACCTCAAGAGTTGTCGAATATTTGTCAAGGGTGTTCTGAAATTTAACTACCACTTTTCCTCTTCATTTAAAAAAAGTTTGTCATTCAATGCCGCTATGCTCATGACAGATATTCAATAGCTGTTGATATCACCATGGCAAGGAAATTAAACTATATATTTCTACTGGAGCAATCTCTTATTTATTTTGGCCAAAAAAGAGTTTTGCTATAAAAACTGAAAAACCACTGTTCTTTTCTCGCGTCCCCCACACTCCCACCTTACTTAACATACGAATTTAAATGTCATACCTGGACGATAAATTATATATTCTAATGATTGCACTACTACAATAGCTTGGAGAAATGATGGGAAAATAACACAGTGATAAACCATAGGTAGAATGAAAAACCCTACCAATTATTCATCTGGATAAGATTATAAACCTGACCTAATCATCACCGAAATCCAGTCTATCAGGAGATTGACGCCTTAGACCGTGTGACCACCATTGAGGGTATATTTCAAACGCAATTTCTCTGCCATTATCCTATACATCTATCTCGAGAAAAGACATGACGCCCGGACAAACAGACCCTAAAGCGGGCACAGGTGCCCGGTAATACCTCGCCGCTTGTAAAGACCGACCATAAAAAAAACTGTGCCTTAGTTTATGGTCAGTGACGACACAAGTCACAGTGAGCGACTAATAACGCTAATCTCAGTATCTTGCGCTGCTCCTGTGAGGGATGCCACGACATATGTTACCTCCGAGATGAAAAATACTCACTGGGGAGTCTCACGCTAAGGAGGAGTTGGGGTTTAGAAAGGGAGCTTTTCCATTAAATTAGCCCCCAGCGACCCGACTTGACGTCTCTTTACCTCTTTATCCTGTACCGTGATGGAATCTCGTGAAATGGGAGGAGAAACGGAGAAGATGGAAGGAAACGGAGAAAGGTAAAGTCAAGCCTACATACCCAGGGTTACCACTATTTTCTTAATAGAAAATTCCCTATTTTTTCCCAGAAGTATATCCCACTGTTCCAAACCATTTAGAGGTAGTATGGAGGAGCGACATTTTATTTATAATAAAAGTGACTAATGAGGTGCCATGTCGTAAGTGAATATAATCATTTGACCTGGATGGTGAAATATGTGTAATCATTTCACCCCCCAAAGCTACAGGGAGAAAATAAAGGGTAAGGATGAGTTGTGTGCTCGAATCAGGCTGCTTAATTCTTCGGTTCGCTTTTTCTTCCGTAAAGAGAGCCCACTAATAGCTATTTCAGTTACATGTTCCAAACTAAAAAAAAATTCAGTTTTTTTTTCTTGTGAAATATTTATATTTCCTCCGTCTATTCTAAACACAGAAACAGACTGTGTGTTTTCATCGTTCTCTCTGTTTTCCAGGTGTGTGTTAACTCTGATACCCGACAGGGTTTGTAGTCATTACGTTCTTACTAAGCTGATAGTCCTTAAAATGGAATGAAAAGGGTCGTCTCGCCTAGATAAGTTATTTTTCTCTCCCACCAAGTGGTAAATTAAATAATTAGCCTTGGTCTGGTGCCACTGGTTTCTGAAGTTTTACAATGGGTTTTTAAACAAAAATACACTGTTAGCCGATACAAAAAAATAAAATAAAATACCGGTTTTTAAAACAATTTAGTGAAAACTATCTACGAATATAATACTTGATGTGGCCATATCCATAGCTTGCATATCATTTCGATCTCTCAGGCTTCACTAGACATGTACAGTACATACAACTAATTGTCCAAGCGTATGCTTTCTCCATTTTATTCGCTTTCATGTACGTACAATGTCAATGTATTAAAAAAATAAATAAAGCTACTCCCAAGTCACCAATAGATTTATATGGGATGAATTCACTATTTAGAATTTCATGAAATCTTGAAATCCAGATATCTTCGAGGTCTTTAATGACGATAAAAACAACTCCTAGTTCAAGAGGTACGTTATCAGAAATCACTGATCACACATTATTTTTAATAAAATGAGAATTTGCATGTTTTTTACCCAGAACCCGCTGATTTATTGCTGATGATTTCCACAAGTCCAGCATGGACTCTACCTTAAAATATGATTGAAGAATGACTGAGCACGAGCCTAGATAGCTCAGTTGGTGCGCGAAGCCAAGGGTCACGGATTTTATTCCAGTGTCAGGGTGTAATTTTTCAAAATTTACGAATATTGGGGATACTAACACACATATATGAGGATTAAAATAATATATATATTAATGAAACATACACATGGGATACAAATTTAACAGATCAGGAATACTAGCTTACACACATATGAAGATTACATATAACTATAATGAGACTAACATCAATTGCAAGTATGAAGATTATAAACAAAATATATTGATAATACAAGCACAAAAGAATATGATGAATAGGAGAAAACATATGAGGAATACTAACAAACACATCGTTAATACTAACTAACAACTATATCAGGAATATTAACAAATAAATTGAGGATGTTTCAATTTGACAAATATATATATATATATATATATATATATATATATATCTGTATATATATATATTTATATAGTTTGTGTGGTAAATAAAATATTAAAAGTATTTTTTAGTAAAAGCAGTGAAAATCCCCTCTTTGTGTTGTTATTCTGCTTAGGATCGAGAATTTGAATATTTTTTCAATCGTCGGAATCGGGAGCTTGGTGAGGCAATGAGCTAATGGTGATGGACGGGTGATCAAAGGGGAGTTGGTAATAGGCTGTTGATTTAGGGAGGAAGCGATTCTAAAAGGGGTTTGGAGAAGGGTTTTGATCTGGTTCTATTTTTAACGACCGGAATTACCCAGATGGTGGGGGAAGGGGGTAGAAAACAAAGTTATTCAATTAGTTTAGTCAAACGTTTCAATATTGTCACAATTTGATCACCGACTTTAATTAAAGGTATCGTATTTTTTGGAAGTTTCGTTTAATGATTCAACTAAAATAAGCCCTCATGAGTAGACGAGAATGTCAAGCTTCAAAATCCCATCTAGGTGTTCTGAGGACCCACCTTTCACAAATTGCTTCCCACTCTTCTACCAAGAAAATGCAGGTGTATTTATTTTTAAATGTTTCCTTTCTCAATCCTACCTGATTAATATAAGGTATACAGATAGTTCGGAAGGGAATAAGGCTTCAAATAAAAGTAGAAACTAAAATTATTATTAGCACCGCGTCTTACTACCTGTTCGAGTTATACGCACTTACGCTAATGTGTAATGGTAGGGTGATTGTGAGATGATGGAATCCGAACCACGGTGGAGGCCTGGCATTCCCCGCATTCACAAGATGTCTTGTCAGAGGTGAAGGAAGGGTTTGGTAATCAGACAAATCTGTGCCGGGACCGAGGTTTGAACCCCGACCGCTAGCACAGAAGTCTGACACCTTACCCCTAGACCACCAGGTCACCTAGAGACTAAAAGTATCATAGTTGGTTAAATATTGGTATTTGAACAACAATGTGCATTATTTCTGTTCGACCTTGAAACTGTTATATTTATGATGTTTACTATTATCTCTATAATAGATGCCTGTTCACACCCCATTTCACTATTCGCTTGACACGAAGTCATGCAAATTAATCGTATTTGCATTTATTTTCTTTGTCAAACTGGTGGTTTATTGATTTCAAACAATTATGTTTAGGATTGTCAAACAGTGATATTATATCCTCATCGGCGGGCACTTGGAAAAAGTGTTATTCTCGTTTAAGTCCGGTGTTTCGGTGATGAGGTCGTCAGAATTTAATTCGCTTTCGGTTGTACTGAGGTGGGATTTCCTAAATAATTTATATGAATGAATTTTTTTAAATTTTAAATGTTTGGTTCCTTGCCTAAAGAATTTGATTATATATTTTAATTAGATGTCAATCAATGCATGTATATGATTTCAAGGGTAAAGGATAAGAAAGTTTATTTTTGCCATTATTTTATATCTTCTATTTAAACAATCTACTATATGGTGACAATATAAGAGGGGTGAATAGGGCCCAATTGGATACAATATAGCTGTTATACCAATGACTTAATGGAATGCCATATTTACTACTAAGTGACACACTTATAATATAAATTTGCATTCAAACTAGAACAAATTAACAAATAACACTTTAACCCAAATATAATATACAACAAACTTTTCTAATATATTTTAATTTCACAAACTAATATACCTTATAAATACTTTCCTTAAAAGTAATATCTTCTCTGTGATCGTATATTTTTGTGTCTCCTTACCAAATAAAAATATTTTCCAACATCTTTAATAAAAATGACGCTACGATTATTTCAACTCACCCCTGGGTCGTTGAGTACCAATGGGCGTGGCTATGTTGTCTCCTAGCTCCTCATTGGCCAACACTCTCAAATCCAGCAGCTGGTTTTCTAACGAGTCATTCTGGAACAAAACCAAGCACAGCTGTAAGTGAAAACTACAAACACACCAAAAAAATAAATCACCACAGAACGCAATTTTTTTTAGTATCAAGTCTTGCTACCCGTATGGACTTTTTATACGATTGAGAATTATATTAAAACCCTGACCTCCCCAATACCAGCAACTAGACCAGATGAACCTGGTATTTACTCAAAGTGACAAATGTTAAGGGTCATAAATCAAATAATAACTACAAAGTCAAATTTACAAATCTGTCAAGAAATAAATTTCAATTTTTGTCTATTGATAAAAATAATATATCTTTTGAAATATTAATAATTAAATTTGATAAAAATTTTGATATATTTATTAATTAATGTATTTTAATTTGTATCCTTATCTTCTAACCTTTAACTTCTAGTAGCAAAGTAGCTTAGGAAACATAAGCCTTTCATACTATTTCTATTTTAATGTAATTGCTTTTTATAGAACGTGCAGTTCATGAGCATACAAATACATACATGCACATAAAAAAACGCATTTCTAGATGTCTTGTGAGCCTCACCCCTTCCCCGAAGCCCTCCTGACAAAACATTGACCGTGAAAGGGGAGCAGGGTAACGACCCACCATTTGAAAACCAGTCCAGTGACTCAGTTTATAGCTATGAATGAGGTAAATACGGTTGTATCGTAAGAGATTATCTGAAAACCAATTAACCTGAATATTAGACCCACAACTACGATCGAACAAGAAGTCGCATCGAAGTGCGGCCTTCTGATTTCTTCACTTAATAAGAACGAAGTTGAGACTAGTAGAATAGTTTTTTAAATTTTAAACACTCAGGAATATATTGATTCATAAATATAAGTGTGTTTTAAGGCTATTTTCTTGGTTCGTAAACGTTTTTAAATTGGGTACATACTTCAAAGAGTCAATCGGGGATACCCACTTATAAATTATTTGGTTTAATAATTAATTCTAATCAACCGAATGTATAAAAAGGGTTATATTGTTTTATATTTGTTAGATATTTGAAAGCATCTGATAAATATTTAGATTTGAATTGATTTATGTAGTTGTTTATTTGTTTTAGTTTGTTTAGTGGTTTTCCACGTCTGTATGTTTAAATCTGGCTTTATTATTTTAATCATACAATATTGTTATTGTTTTAATATACTCCCTTACTTATTTTCATATACCAAATTATTGTTGTGGTATTTTTTGTACGGTTGGATTTATTTTGCAACACATATATCTTTTTATAAAAATGTAAAATGTTATATTACGTACAGTTTAAAATATACCAGTGTAATTTATTTAGATATATAATGTTTACTCAGGCCTATTCTCTTTCAATAAATACATTCAAACCTAGAGATAATTTTTGATTATGTTCTTCCTAATTTTCACACTCAATAATGATTAAATATAGATAGTATATACCATGTATTTATTCTAAATAATTGATTTAGAAATATTTATAGCTTTATTATATAAGGATAACTACATATATGCTAAAAGCATTGACTAGTTTCTGAATCCAGCGTTTAATTTTTCTGAATCTTAAGCTGAACAAAACATAAATAAACATCCCATCTAAACGTGACTATAATTATCACGATGTTTTTTCCGTACTCCAAGTCTGTCCACTCATCCGGACTATCAACTTATTTAAACCAATTGTTTAGGGAGAAACAATATTTAATTTAGAGGAGGTCTACCAGCATTTGTTTAGAGGGAGAGTCCAGGAAAGTCACCGCATTACATTCACCAGGGATAGGATTATCGTTATTTCATATTTTGTCACAACTCTGACTGGCACTGGAATAGGAATGCTAAGGTATAATACACGGGATTTTTGGTATATTAGTGATGAAAGCTATCAATTACTCTATTGGCTTGGATTAATATGATTAGCTAATAGGAAATACATCAGTAATGGCCTCTAATATATCAAAATCACGTATGTGGGAAAATAATCGTCCAAAATTCAAACTAGAATCCCAATTCCCCGGGACGGATTCAGCTCAAAGTAAAACATGTTTTTGCAAATATGGCAGAGGGATATGATAAAAGTAAGAAATTTTAAGGTTCTTGGTGGATTAAAATATTAAAAAAATAATATTTAGCACCACATCGTATTACCCGTTCTATAAGTATCTGTATCGTTTTACTAGCACCATGTTTTGCTAGCCATTCGGTTATACACTTTACATATATACTAATTACTATAATGTGTTAGGGATAAAAAGGTTGAATTTAGAGGAAGTGTAACTAAATTTGCGTGGATGTGTGGTGGAATTTTTTTAAAGGGAAAATCACCCTCAGTACACCCGACCAGGATAAAACCATGAGATCCCTTATCTATTGCTAGAGTGATGACTTAGACCATGCGACCACAGTATAGTTGTTTTCTGAAGGGGGTGATCTGTTGGTCTAGGGGTAAGGTGTCTGACTCCTGTGCTTGGGGTCTGGGCCTCAATCCCCGGTCCCGGCACAGATTTATCTGATTACCAAACCCTTCCTTCACCTCTGACAAGATTTGTATTAATCACAACTTGTGAATGTGTGGAATTCCAGGCCTCCACCGTGGTTTGGATCCCACGTTAAATTGTAGGTCCTCCATTTAATCTCACAATCATCCTACCATTACACATTAGCGTAAGTGCGTACAACCCGAACGGGTACTAAGACGTGGTGTTAATAATAATATAATAATTCTTCTGAAAGTATTTACAAATAAGATAAAATGAGCTCCAGCTCAGTCTGTGTTGACAGGCCAATGCCACTTATCCACCCCCTCTTGCCACCCTATGTTCAAATCACTACCTCACAAGGGTTTAATCATTCTGCGAGAGACTTGATTGTCATTTGTCCTTAAGGTGGGATGTAGGAGAAATAAGAAAAGTGTTTATGCAGTTTTTATAGCGACACTTTTTTTTGGACAAATAAATAAGATATTGATTCAGCGCAAACATATAAAGAATAATTTTTAATTCGAGCTCTAAGGGATATCTAAAGAGTTCCTAAATATTCTAAGTACGAATTTACCATTTTTAATAGTATCTCGGCGGATGGTACACAGTAAATCAATAACATCAAAATAGGCTACATATAAACACACCTGTTTTATATAACATGTTATAAAGAACAACATACGCAATATATAAGTGGTCTACATGTAAATCCAAGAAAAATTTAAAGATAAAAACTTATAAAAATTAACATACGAATATTGCAGACTTAAATCAGTTAATTAGGGTGTTAAATCAGCACATTTTCACGCAAAAGCAATGAAAGCCAACACATTCCCTATTCTAGGATGCATACTCACCGCCGGTGCAGAATTCCCCGCTTTCTCTTTAACTATGCGTCAATAACTAGCTTTATGTGACATTCTTGACATATGAGGTGATTTAATAAAGATCGTTAAGTTAGGTTTGAAATGCATACAATCTAGATCAAATTAACAATGAACAGGCTTCGAAATTCGAAATATCCAAATATTTCCTTCTTATATTCTAATTAAATGTTATTGTTTAGCATCGATTTAAATATGAATTTTATGGGTATTCATGTTGTGTTTGAGCTATCCAATATTTCAAAATAACCAATGTCGAATTAGCCAGATTCTTCTGTACTTTAATTTTCTTCACATGGTGATATCAACAGTTGTTGAATATCTGTCATGAGCATAGCGGCATTAGATGATACACTTTTTAAATGAAGAGAAAAAGTTGTCATTGTATTCCAGGACGCTCTTGATATATTTTCAGGAAATGTTGAGGTCATCATATGAAATAGATTAAACTCCATGTTTCTAATGAAGAAATATTTGATTTATTTTGATCAAAATAATGTTTTGCTATAAAAACTGCAAAAACACTGACCCTTTCTCGCGTTCTTTATAACCCCGGATTTAGCAAATATCTTCATTTATTGTGGCCCACAATATAGTTACAAGTTTGTGAATCTGTCCCTTGGATCAATTTGAGTTTTAAACCAGTGGTTTTGATTGACAATCGCTCTCATAGTCACAGTACATTAAATCAAACCATTGTAATCAATGTTTTGTAATTACATGTTCTGTACAAACCATAGAAGAAATGTGATTAAATGTATTAACACATATTTAATCAAAGACACCTTCAATTCTTTATTCACATATTTTATCAAATAAATGTGACAGTGCAATACCACACCTCAGCCATATGCAACTGGTAAAAGCCCGCAATAATATCATAGCTACCAACACTAGAAGATCAAAATTACTAAATATATTTGAAAATGGATTAAATAGCTAAGCTATTATAGTTAAGTACGGTCATACCATAATCTAAATGTATTGTTTAAATTTAAAAATGACACCTGAATACGGGAATCGAGCCCGGGACCTTTTGCTTAGTATGCTAATAATTTTATCTCTAAGAATATCCAGGATTCATTTTAAAATATTTTTAAAAATTAGTAAGACCTCCTCGTAAAAGAATTTTAGTGTAATGCACACTTCTATATGCTTTTAATACACACTTTATGAACACATTAAACAGCTTTTGCAAAACCACACATATACACAATAAGATAAAACATAAATTAAAATAAGTAAATAAAATTTTAAGTTGGATTTTCTTCACGATGAACATATAATCCAGATTGTGAGCAGAGCCCGGCAGGCCCCATACATTAATAATTACTTTACCTTAACAATAGTACGCAAAAAGCATAACATGGCAAATTTGACCTCTTATAACTCGTGATCTATAATGATTTGAAATCATTGAATTACTATTTAATTCTTGTTAAAGCTGTCCATTAAAATTTGATGGTCGAATGACCTTAAGGTGACGATCTGCCAAAGTAATTCAAACGCCTACAAAATCCTTCGTGGCTTAAGGAATGTTATTTCAGATTACGGTTCCCGCTAAAATTAAGGTAAAAGTTGTCAATATGATTATAAGCTTCATAATATTATAGCTTCAATTTTATAACCACACAAAATTTATAAAATAGTAAAATTAACTCTTTTTTAAGGCATGTTACACAGGAAATGTCTCATTTGTTAGAACCAAAGTAAATTGTTAGAAACATAGATTTAGCCTTACTAAAAAAAACCAGTTCTTTCACAATATAATTGAGGATTGTTTTAGGTTTTAGAAGATTTTGAACTTCATGTACCGTAGTGTGAGGACCTTCATTTAGGTGATGTCCTTAAATAATCCCAGAATTTTAAATCCTACGTTGTTGGATCATGATCAGACTAGGACTTTTCTACTCGATGGCGTCAACCTTTTCAGGTGTAAAGGAATTGTCTATCCAACCAGACACGAGCACATAATCCAAGATGGTAAGGAACTTCATCTCACTGGGAAATGAATTGGGAACTCTTCTTCCATAAGCAAAGTGAGCACCACGACACCAAGCATCTAACGAAGATATTGTCAAGTTACAGGGTTGCCAAATGTTCTTCCCTTAATCCCTTAAATTTTACAAGTTTCCAAGAAGGAACTGTTATTTTTCTAGACACTTTATTTTTAAGTAATACTTTAGAAAAATTAATTATCATGATAAAAACAATACTATGAAATAATTTGTAATTGATTTTTAGAACACGATGCTTTAATTTTAATATACAGTTCTCCTAGATTATTTCACCTTTTCTTTTTACAAAAGCTTATTATTTAAAACTTGCAGTTAAATGCCCATAGCTCACAAATGTCCAGTATTTTATCTAGACATTTTGTTTGTTTGTAGAACTACTTTTATTTTTAGTGTTTTTCCCAGGCACAAACATTTATCGGTGTTTCCCCGGTTTTCCGGGTGAGATGCAACCTAGTTGGAGATTTTCGATTGTACTTTGATATGTTTTTAAAATCCTTTTATACTTCATGAAGCATTGTTGTTTTAAATATTGAAACCACATCTCTTGTACATTTTTTAAAAGTAAATCCCTTACTTGTTTTTGTTTCAACACTGTGTGTAAGCAAAAGGTCACCCTATATCGGGTAGAACCTAAATCTTTCAGGGTGGAGGGGTTAAGACTATCCCTACCTCTATTCCATTAAATATGCATAAGAATAAAACAAAAAAATCACAGTAGCGGGAGTAGATATAAAAACAAATGCTGTATAAATAAAAAACTTCCACGGCTAGTAATAAGCGTTATCATTTTCATTGTTATTCAAATTTCTCTCCGAATCAAAATGTTTGCCTATATATTGCCTTCGTTTGGCCTCCTCTACTTTATCCCCCTATTCTATAGTGCCACTTCAGGATTGGTTCCTTTTACTCTGGGGTGACATATATATATTTTTAAAGTAAAAGTTGCCAGCAATTGTATTCCATAGCTAGAGCTAGTTATAAAGTTTTCATTTGGTGTTCAAAATAAAAATGTATTCTATATCCATCGTTTCTGATGTTAAAATGTGTATGACAAGAAAGTAATTGTTACAATGTTGTAATACTATAAATAAGTGAATCCAACATGTGCCAACATGTTTATTCATTTCCTTCAATTTGTTGTACTGTAATGATTTTTTAAACATAATAGTTTGTTGCATCCAAAGTAGTTTATCATGAGGAGTTGGGTGAAGGCGACAAGAGAAAGAAAATAACAATGGTGGTTACGAGAGGTGGTGAAATAAATCAAAATATAAACAATTCCACCATGCATATATGTAGACAAAGTTAAAACCTAAGTTAGTACAGATGTTTCCGTAGGTAGGTGAACATAATTCAATCAATTTAAATTAGTTGAAAAATAACAAATAGATTCATAAAAACAGCCTTTAAAAAGTTCTAGATATCTCACTGGTAAATAATTGACGCGCTAAGTCAAGTGTCCGAGGTTTTATTCCCATGTTCAAATATATTTTTAATTAATTTAACAGATTTATCTGATTACCAAACCCTTCCTTCACCTCTGACAAGACGTGTATTAATCACAACTTGTGAATGTGGGGAATTCCAGGCACTCCACCGTGGTTCGGATTCCACGTTTAGCTGTAGGTCCTCCATTTCATCTCACAACCACCCTACTATTACATATTAGCGTAAGTGTGTATAGCCCGAACGGGTAGTAAGACGCGGTGCTAATAATAATAATACATTTAAATTAATTCATTTCCAATAAGTTTATACATAGTAAGAAACTAGTTATCACACTTTTTAAAACAACAACAAAAGTTAATGCTATTGGTTATTTTATTTTTGAACTCTATAGAAGCTAAATTAAAATTATAAAGTTACCAAAATGATTAAACGGCATGTAGAGTCGGAACAATAACTAAGCTTATTTTTACAGTACAAATCAACGACACTCCTTAGAAAATCATTGTTGCCAGATTTACTCCTTTAACAATAATAATAAATTTAATTAATGGATATTAATTTAATTTTCACTTTGCATATTATTTACCATTATTGATATATAATTTTATTTGTCATTGAGGGAGAGGGGGTGTTTTTTTTTCACCTCTTGGATATGGCTACGATATATATTAAAAGTGTTATCCTAAAATTATTGTCTATATCTTCTAAGTGTAGTATTTCAAGTGTTTGAAACGTACTTCAAAGAATAGTGCTGTCATAACCAGGTTGGAAATTACCTAGGTCAACTTTATTGCTTATCCAAATCACAAAAGTTGTTATAAATCCCAGTAATAATTATTGTTGAGACATTTCGTTATTTTCGTGCTTATCTACAGTTACAGTTACAGACCTTTACACACATTGATTACATTTTTGCTACACTATCGATAGCCCTGTAATAATCGTATCATCCCCACATTAACCGAGTAACGTAATTTATAAACATAAATTATTTGTAACTGTACAGTTAACAACATTCTTTATTACCAAATTAACCGATAGTTTGTATTTTCAATTGTATTTTGTGCACTGAATCTTAAACCCCGTCCAATCTATTCATATATTTACACAAGTGTAGCAAGAATTATGAATTTATAATAAAATTACTATATCTCTTTCGTGGGTGGAGAGTGGAAAATCATTCATGGGGAAAAAACACCCTTAGTATACCCAGTTGAGGTACGAACCCCGAATTACCTATCACTGACAAACCTGACTATATAAGGATGGAACTTTAGCATACGTTCCCACTAATAAAACAACATAAATTAATTAGGGATACATGGTCTAAATGTGAAGATAATTACATTTGATTTTCCGATAACGTTTAAGTCCTGGTTCGTATTCCAACTGGGTGTACTTTGATGGTTTTATCTAAATTGGTTTACTTCTCTTCTTACAGGCAAATGTGGAAACATTTAATCTAAGAACCTACCTTATTCATCCCTACCATATTAGATTTATATATATATAAGTGTGTGTGTCTGTGTGTACACGTACAGCCTGGATAGGTGGTGAAAAGTGGGGAAACAAAATAATCCAAATAATTATATCTTATTTATTCACCAAATAAAGAGATTTTTAATATCTTAAATTTATATTTCAAAGTTCTTTTCATAAGAACTATTTAAAATTACATAAGATTTTTGTGTAAGTGGAATTTAGAGTCACGAACCAAAATAAGAAATGTTTAAATTTTAGAAACCACCAATCACCACAATTTAATACAAAATTTACCAATGACACCGGTAAAAATTATTAATTTAGTAGACACATATAAAGTTATTTATAATGAATATAATCATTGTAAACACTCAATAAATAATTAAGATGATATTACAAATACGAAGTACAGATAAGTATGCATAGTATATACTTTAAAATGCATCAATTGAGTAATTATAATTTGTAAATCAGCTGATATTAAGAACTATTTCTTTAAAATTCTGTTAAATATATTTACCTCCCATTTATGTGATAAACATTATAATAATTACATTAAAGAAATAAGTAATAGGAAGGTAGAATTCAGAGGAAATATATAATGGGAACCAATACAGAAGAATAAATCCTTCAGTACACCAAACTGGGTTTCACACCCTGACCTTCTAGTAACCAGTAAAACAGACTGGATGAACCTGAAATTTAATCCACGTACCCATTAATACGGGTCTCGTTTGGTAAATTAATGTAAAATGTTAAAAGAATAAACATTTTATAAAACATTATTAGGTTGAATTTACATATCATAAAGCTATAAAAAAACATGTTATTACTTTTTGAGAAGTTATGTGACACACATTAGATAGCGTATATAATACGATTAGCGGGTAGTGTGACCACACATGGTGTTTAGTGACAGGCAAAAACAATAAAACCTTTGTAATACTACTAGTTTGCTGTTTTTGTCAAGTGTTTAAAAAATTCCATTAATTCATTCCCCTCTCAATACATACCATCTCTTTCCCTCTTTCTGGAAAGCCGTTATACTGCACTCGATATTATCCTGTTCATTCACTCTTTGTTTAAATATACAAGTCTTGTGGAGTGTGTAGAATACATATGTCAACTGATTTTATTTGGTGCTTTACCGTCAGATTTTATTTATTTACATTCTTTTTTTCCCTGTAATATTATTATTTTATATATAGCTACGAAATAAAAAACGAAAATCAACTCCTAAACGATATGTGGGTTTATATTTTATTTAAATGTCAACTTTATAAAGGGCAATGAAAATTAAAATTTGGAAATATACTGCATGTTTAAGAAACGTCAAATACATTTTATTGTGTGATAAGATAATATATCATAATTTATAAGTTTTATATTATTTATTTGCATTAGATAGTAACATAAGTAAAATACTTAGTGTGAGGCTGATTTTTGTGAAAACCCTTTAAAATTGTGTGAAATGTTGTGAATTTTTTAAAATTTGTATAATTCTGATTTATTTGGCCCATATAGAGTTATTTCTTTCTATAACATATCTATTGCTTGTATATAAATAAGATAAATTCAATTATTCGTTAAAAATCATATTTGAAATAGTACCCAACAAATAATATTCTGTAAGATGTATGCCTATATTTTATGCCAAATTAATTTTTATACTGACTAAATGAAATATGTCTTGCATTTAATTTGCAAAGAGTTATAGAGGCCTATATATAATACTAATGTGACTACACCATGGGATAGAATGGCATGTAAATGTATATTTAATTTAAAATTGTTAACAATAAAGTGTGAACAAATATTGCAACTTTATACAATATTTTAATTAATATGTCGTGGTAAATGCAAAAACCAAATTTAAAGAAATGGTGTTTATTTTACGTAGGTAATTAAAATATCTAGATTATTTTTTCGGTCTTGTGACCTCATGATTAAAGTAAGCCACCATTACCTTCGTATTTGTTCTGATAAATATTTACTCTATGCCTCTGAACGTAATTTGATCATAATATTTCTAATGATACCCAACAATTAAGAATTTTATTACGATTAATACTTTAATATTAAAACTTATGATCAGAATTTAAATTAAGACTAGGGCTTAGAAATCGAATGAAAATATATTTCTCAGTACTTAAATCAAGGAACTGGTGTTATCCTATATTATTTAAATTTGATTTTAAATTTTCTTTCAAAACTTGAATCCAAATTTAAATCCTTAAATCTTTAAATATATACCATTTTGAGTTAAATGTAAAATATTTAAAATTGAATTTAATAAAATTTTGCTAAACGCTCTGTGCCAAAGATAAATTCTTTTTTTTTATCTTGTTATGTCATGTCGCGTGAAAGCTATAAGGAAAACAATTTTTAAGTAATTTAATTGTATTGATATACTTTTGCCTTTTTTTTTGGTTAGTTTTTATTTCGCTATATTCTCAAGACACAACAATTCGTTCAGCGCCCAAAACAAAATAGTTTATTCAATGATTCTAACGTAAAAATAACGCTCAAAGCTTATATGTTAACACTAAAGCCTAGAGTTTAAAACGTAACACATAGTTTGACGCTCAAAACATAAGACTTACAATCCAATTCTAAGACATCATGATTAAGTTAAAATCTCGGAATCTGTAGACATATTTTTTTCACAATGCAACACGTCTTTCCACCTTTTATGAATGCTAGGAACATAGGGCAAGGAAAGAGGGGAGGAGAAAATAGATAATTTTTAAATAAATACAAAGTTTGATTATAAAATGAGTTGCCATGGTTCAACTTAGATTGGTGCATTAAAGGGGGTTTCTAAACTAAAAGTTTTCAATCCTTCCTCTAATCCGGTAGCTTCAACCCATATTTATTAGGGGCACGCAAAAATAATTTAGTAGTCACGACTGTTTTTTCGCTTAAAGTTAAACTAATTTGAACCTATTATATAAAAAAAAGCCTTACTTTAACATGCCCAGAGTTCTCATTAGCTATGTATTTTCATTCAAACATAAATTTTGCCTCTTTATTTATGTACACATCAACAAAAGTTTTGCATAGTACTAGAACCAAGGTTAATACAGATATTAATTCAGCATATTATACATTTAAAGAATCAAACAATAAAAACGAAACACCTTGAGATTGGGAAATCATGAAACGAACGCAGATTTTAAGGAAATAAAGTAAATTCTAGTAAGTCAACTAAATATCAATACACGCCACTTTCTCCTCCCATTACTGGACACCTTTAATGTCTGTTCAGTAAATCCTATTCTGACCAGCATGGTTTGGATGTGGTTATATATGTACTATATTGTAAGATTGTCCCATTACTCCAACGCAGCGCCGATAAGCTGCTATACATTCTCAGGCGGGTGGGGAAGACGATGAATGGCGTGTTTAATTATTTCCCGAGCATGCTCAATCGGATTCATGTCTGGTGACTGTGCAGGCTATTGCATTCAAGACACTACCAAACCACGTGTTCATGGTGTGGCGTGATTAGGGATGCGATATCGAAAGAAAAGTATCGATAACAGTAAGTATTAGTATCTAAATTTTAATCTGAAAAAATATTATTTATCTAGTAATAATATTTTCAATTTTTGCATCATAGTTGTATTTTCATATTTATTTAAACACTGAAAATTGTACATGTTTTTAACATTTTAAAACAAATTTTAAAATATACTTTTTCGGAAGGTGTAGTAGACGGGTCTCCACTTGCCTGGTCAGACATCAGGCTGTATTACTAAACAAAGATGAAAGCACATATATGAATTATAATGAGCTAAAAGAAATTGAATGCTAGAGTGGCGTCTTGCTTGTCATATAGAAAATGAGTGAGAATTGTAAAATAGTGTCATTTTTTCTTTCTCCTCAGTCCACCCTTGTAAACATTTAATACCAGTATGAGAGAAGATATAAAAAAAATGCTTCTTTCGATACCGATCCGATACCGGAGTGTGAATAACGTGATATTATCATCAGCTATGATGAAGTGGTCTCCTACTGTCCCCCTGTATGGAAGCACAATGGGTTACACGATGTTGTAATGTCCTCAATTTTGAGCCCCTATTTTGTTTTAAATTCAAGGATAAGGTTTGTCCTTTTTCTGTTAATCTGTTTTGATGTAAGAGACTGTTAGCAAATTTCCCTACATACTTTATCCAAGTATGAGTATGCAGTTTTTAAGATATTATTTTATATTTTATATTTCATATTTTGAATTTAGGTTTTATCTTTATGAGTAATATTATTTTAATTATCTATTTTAATTTGAACATATTTAAGCCTCTCAGGCAATTTAAAAGTAAATACATTTTAATTCTAACTGAAAATAGCTTACTGGTTGAACCGGGCATTTAACAAAAAGAAAAGTCATAGCATCTATTGTTGTCTCTTTTCAATACTTCAGAATCTCCGATATGGCAGATTATTTCCGTTCAAAAAGTTTCACAATTTTTTAGTGCATTTTGGGTTGCCATTGTCCAACCAAATAGAAGGCAGAGAATTAAGCTCCAACTATTGTCATTGGTTCAGAGAATCATATGCTGTTAGAGTAGTCTCTGACGTCAGCTGCCAGGGGAGGTTTTGATGTACTAGGAGAGACATAACCCAGGGGTTTTCCATTCTGATGTACTTTTCATTTATTAATAATGTGTTATAAATTGAGTGAAACTTAAATAAAATCTTGAGTAATATTCGGAATGAATTAATTGTTCACATCCCTTCATATAATATGGATTTATAGCCTTGTGCGTGGTGAGAGGAATAATTTGATCAGCACACATGTAAGAGCGCAAATAGGAAGGACGGGGTGCTTCAGTATTAAAATGTAATAAGCGTGCAGGCTATAACAACTGGAGCCCACCGCAGCGAGTGTTAGCGTCCGGAGGTTATAACAACTGGAGTAGACAGCAGCGAGTGTTAGCGTCCGGAGGTTATAACAACTGGAGCCCACAGCAGCGAGTGTTAGCGTCCGGAGGTTATAACAAGTGACGCCCACCGCATCGTGAGCTCACCATGATTAGGTGATCTCCACGGATTTAACCTTGAACATTATAGGAAGTGGAGCCCACTGTGGAGTGTTATATAAATTGGAGTACTTCGTGCGGCATGCATGGGGGGTCATACCAATTGGAAGCCCAACGCGGGGCATATCAATGTCCTGCACGTATAAGATACCAGTAACGATACCTCTTATGTGAATTAGTGGTGTCCGATGGCCTGACATTAACCTAGCCCAAAACATCACAAATTTTCCATTGAAAGCGTGGAACTCCGGCACATCTTTGCACAGGTGTCAGCCTCCAGACTTTCTAACGTCTTGTGTCGAGCCTCAGTGCTACTCTACTCTCATCGAGAAACGATAGATATCTCCAATTTCTGTGTGCAGTTTCTTCTGCAGATACTGTTTGGTGATCGTAGTGCTAAACGTCTGATGGGTCTCCGAGAATAGAGTCGAACTTCCTGTAGCCGCACATTGATCTGAAATGTTAATGCCAGATGCTCACTTCTCAGAGCCCTAGCCATGGAACTTGGACGCCTGCGCGCGGAGATCTACACGTAGTAATCTTGGGATACTGTCGTCACACAAGGATGATCCGTGCAATGTCTGTCCCCAATACTTTGCAACTCTGTGAATCTTCTACACACTCCCGAGACATCACTTTCACTACGATGTACGGTAACTGCAACATTTTCTTGCGTGTACCCACGCTGAAGAAGTCTGGTCAAACGTCGTTATCGGTGTACAAGGCATGTTTTCAGGCAGCTGCAATGCAAACAGACTGACTGTGCTTTGCTATTTGAACCCACACCTTGGCTGCTTTTGAATCACAACCTCGTAAATTGTCTAGTAAACAAACATGGACACGCATTCGACTGTGCCTGATTTTGAATAACATTAAGGAGGCTCATCTCCGTCATATAGTAGCAGTGCATGAGGAACGGTACATTATATCTCATCTACATTATCTAGAATTATGCAAAACTTTTGTTGAGGTGCATATTTTCGATTTATGCATAAGCTGCACATTAATTTAACATTCAGGAACATGTGATTCCTTTAAGAGATATACCGAGTTAATAATATATGCGTATTGAATTTTGTAGCCGGACATGCATAATACAATACATTATGCTTAAAGTGTTTTAATAAATTAATGGTACCACACAATCGCTCAAACTTTCTCAAATTGTGTATAATAGCTTCAAAGAAAATGTTCAAAAATAGGTTTTATGTAAACTACCCTTAAATAAGTTTTAGACATAAAAACAACAGTACTATCTTGTTAGTTACAATTATCACTTTTTTCACACATTTTAAACAAAATTGTTTAAATATATTTAACAAAATTCAAATTTTCAACAATAATTATTTGTAAACCACTTTAAAATCATTCTTTATTAGTGAAAATAACAGTTTATTCTAATTTATCATGGACAATAATTCACATATACACATTTTTAATTCAATCTTCAAGGTCAGTTACCAAAACATTTGAGTTTTCTGTAATTTGTTGTGACTAAACTACACTTTATTTAATTTATTTTAGATAAATTAATATACATTATCATTGGGGTGTAAAATAGGCTACCGAAACCAATTTTGAACCAAATTGCTAAAGCTATTTTTTAAACTATTCCAATTAAAAATTCACCATTAAACTAATCATAAAAATATTTCCCCACCAAATCAAGTATACAGCTTTATTTGTCATATTCATGTCAAACACTCCTCATATATACATTTTAGTTAAAGTGGTCATATAAATTTTAAAACTATTCGAATTTTCAAAAAATATTCCTCATTAAACGGTCATTTATCGGATTTTAACCCAAAATCAAGTATACATGACTATTTCTCATGCCAAACACTCCCAATATATCCATTTAGAACCAAATCGTTGGGGAAAGCTTAAAAATATTTCCAGTTTTTTAAAAATCAGTCAATATTAAACTACTCTTCAACGAATTTTTTAATTTTGTCATGTCATACAAATCTTAAATTTTAATTTTAAACAAAAATGTTAGCTCCATTTTCGGAAAATTTGATGGAAAATTACTCTTTGCCCTTAATTCAAAGGATAGGGTAAAAATAAATTGTGGTATAGTCCTATTAAATATAAATATCAAGTTTGAACAAAATCAATGAAACCGTTTTGGATCCATGGCTAGTGACGAAATGACAGACAGACAAACTTAATCGTAAAATCCAATTTATCTGGTTTGTATTAACATAAAACGCAAACATTTGTCATAATACCGAGATAGAAGTTTCACAATCACACTAATTTAGCTTAATATGAGAAATTAAAAAACCACCCTTCCTTCTTGAGTTATCATTTATACTCTAGATCTCATGGTCAAGGTTCAAATTTTGAACGCATGCAATTTATCATTATGGTTTACCATTAAAATCTGAAATTCTTTACTCAATCCTTACTCTCTAAATCAAGCATTTATATATCCTTGTGTAAAACATATTAATAATAAAAATTTGTTTGATGATTTTTAGTAACATTCCTAACTCGTGACGGGCAATATTGTATGGAATAAAAAAAATCAGTGTTTTTTTTTTACTCCACGTCTTACTACCAGTCTAGGGAAAAGACTGAGTCTAAATTTTCTGTGAATAATGCTTACTTGGTCCAAAAAAAACCACACGGTAAAAAACAGTATATTAAGTCTTTAGTCTCGAGGAAGGACAAGTTGAGAGAAACCGTGCCAACGCTGATGGCAGTATCTCTTTTTTGTTTGAAGATTGAAATTTGTCAGCCGTTAGCCAGCAGGTGGCATTCAACATCGTACGTCCCAGCAGCTTGAGCGTAAGCCTGAGATGTTCTTTTTGGTTTTACTAACACGCTTTCATTTTTAAAATGTGTTTTTTTAACTTTCTGAGTACTAAATATAAAAACTACTACTCCCCCTATAAAATCTTCATAATTTGCTTGGTTTTTAAGGTTTTGTATGTTTAGTAATCGTATCAATGGGTAATTGGAAAATACGTCTGTCTTGCCTGGTTTGCTAGTGACGCGAAGGCTGTGATTCGAATCCCAACTGACTTAGATTCCAAGTTTTTTTTCACGAATGTTTTTCAACGCTTTATTTCCCCAAATGTGGGTACGTTTCATACAATTTCTACTTTCCTCATTTCTAAACCATCAGTGTAATTCACTGTGGATTGGTGATGGTGATGTGATAAGACGTGGTGCACGCACAAACATACTAATCCTGCGAGCCATTTACGCGGTGAACTGGTTAGAGTGGTAGGCTACAGAGTAGGTAAAACCTGGTTTGAATCTCAGTCATAGTGTTTAAAATATTTTATTACTTGTTTATGGTTTATGTTTATACCCACGACAGTTATTCTTATCATTTAGGATTGACACTATGCTTATTGATATATTAATATAAGTCATGAATGTGAAAAGATAGTCTAGAAGAATGCACCTGCATCAGTTTGTAAAGGGGATGGAAAAATAACATTATTTGAATTGTTTGTTAAAACCACCACTCGTACATCCAGCCAAGACCCAAACCTTGACCTCATCGCAAATGGCAACCCAGTCGATTGTAAGTCCAACTCCTTATATTACCCATGTGACTACCGGTAGCAAGTTAAAACTTTTTATAAGATTGGAGGCGGTTATATTCATCTTATGAGCGTGCTTCATTGAACACTTTGAGTATCACCAGCTTATTTGAAAACAAAACATGGGATTAGTGATCTTGTGCAGTAACTTATTCAATAGTGTACCTGGTTTGTTACCTTAGCTCTGTCAATAGCAAGTCCATCTCCTAGGAGAAGTGTCCAGGGTTATATTCCCAGAAGTCGGTGACCTGGTGGTCTAGGGGTAGGGTGTCAGACTTCTGTGCTGGCGGCCGGGATTCAATCCTCGGTCCCGGCACAGATTTATCTGATTACCAAACCCTTCCTTCACCTCTGACAAGACATCTTGTGAATGTGGGGAATGCCAGGCCTCCACCGTGGTTCGGATTCCACGTTAAACTGTAGGTCCTCCATTTCATCTCACAATCACCCTACCATTACACATTAGCGTAAGTGCGTATAACCCGAACGGGTAGTAAGACGCGGTGCTAATAATAATAATATATTCCCAGAATTGGCGAAAACTTAACTTGCTTAAATTGGGGACGCCCCTTTCATAGTAATGAATTAACGGGCAAACGGACTGGTGCTTTAGCTATGAAGTTAAATTTAGTTGGTAAACCACGTGATTATTACAATAAATTGATTCAGAAAGAATGTGCTAAGTTAAAGTACTAATCAATTTTTCTTTGGCTTTTTCTGGAACCGCCAATCTAAAACCACTGATAGAAAAAAATGTAGTTTGAATGGTACACAATACACCCTAATCTTAATCATGTAATAAAATTATATACAAATTCATGTGGTGTCTTTGTATCCCTATTTTTACCACTTTCCGATAACTTATGGTGTTTAAATTGTGGGTGTTTAAGGGTTGGTATGGACGTTTTTAGCATACCATCTTTATGATAAAAATCTTAAACTTGAAAAGTTAAAGATAGCGAATTTAAAATAGTGGACTTAACGTTCAAATAAAGTCATAGAGAGCTAAAATTGAGTATGGACGTTATAGAGCATGACATTTTGTTTGAAAAAATCATGACAATTGAATAATCCAAGATGTCGGATCCCATATGGCGGACAAAACGTTCAAATTGAGTCTTAGAGAGCAGAAATTAGGCATGGACGCAATGGAAGATACCATATTTATGAAAAAATACTTAGATTTAAAAATAAAAAATAGCAACTCGAAAATGGGGCACAAAACATACACAGTCCTAGAAAACTTAAATTTGGTTTGGATGCTTTGGAACATTCTATATGTATGAGAAAAATTGAAATTTAAAAAAATCTAAAATGGTGGACGTAGTATATAAATTGAGTTAGATTTCTAGAAAAAATCCATGGTGATAGCCCACAAACGAGCTGTACCAATCAATTCTAAACTAATAGAAATAATAAGTTTCTGTATAGTAGACAATCTAATTTTTCATTATTTTTTGGCAAGATCACTTACACCCCTGAACCATATTTTTTGATCCCAAAATATCTCAGCTACCAATACCAAAGACTAGTAAAACTCTAAAAATGAACGAAAACATAAACATAGATTATTTTAAAGGAGATCCATTAGTATTTCAAAGCTAAAACTATGGGACGAGCCAGGAGTGACAGAACAGTTAAAATAAACAACTTCTGGTGATATAGCTCAGTTAACTTTGATGCTCTTTGGAAATCTATTATGCCAATTTTTCACTTTGTTTCTGTAACAGTGTATATTATTTCTTTTATGCGCCTTGGTGAACTGTGATTATCTTTTACTTTCTCCTATCAAGATAAAATATTATGATAGTTAAAAAATCGATATTGAGATTGTGACGAATTTTACGTTTTATGTAAACACAAACCCAAAACCAAAAAAGTGGATTTTACCATTCTGTCTGTCCACATGTCTGTCTGTAAGCCTATCCTGGCAACGGATTCAAAACGGTTTGATGGATTTTGTTCAAACTTATTAATTACATTTTATAAGGCAATACCTACCAAGCCATATGCATCTGTCACTTTTGATACGTGTTATCAATAAATAACATTAGTAATATACTATTTTTATATTGTTGGTCACAAAAAAAAATATTTATAATTTTTAAAAGACTTTTACCATGAAAATTGGACTCTATCTTTCAGAATGAACCAAGTTTACATTGTTGAAATATTTTATAATCCATTTTTTTAGTAAATTACTTTATTTTTTAATCCAAATTGTATTAATTTATTTAAAAATTCCGGATCAAATAGGTCTGAGAGTTAATTATTATTTCGCAGACCATCCCCGAAAGTCAGTGATCATCCCCGTAAGATGGGGATGAGAATAATTTTACTTTAAATATTCGTATTGAATTAGAAAGTGTACATATGCTGTTCATGCCCTCACGAGTGTCTTGTAGGAATCGTGAGTAGAATGGTTACTGAGTTAAAATATCAGCTTCCACCTCTAGGCTGTTAGAGCCCGGGCTGTGAGGGTGAAAGGGGAAGGAAATACTTTCCGTCAATCCCCCATTCTCCCCTCCTACACCATGTGCGAGTGCAGACATAATTGGCGTATTTTTCATTTCACGTGGTTTCCGAATTCCTCTCGGTTGCATAACTAAGTAGCATCACAAAACCAAACGAAAACTGCTTAGCTCAGATACGATGCAGCTGCTTTCTTTTAGCTCTGAAACGATACAGCTGATGTCTTTTAACTTGGAAACTATACGATACAAATGCTTAAAGTGTATATATTCTTTAAATTGAAAAATGAAACTTGGACGCAGTGATCGAACCCAGATCCTTATGCTTAGTACACCAATGATCTAATATATGAGTAAAGACAACCTGAGCAAGGGATGACTCTTGGGTAGCTCAGTGGTGAGAGGATTGACGTACTAAGTCAAAGGTCCCAGGTTAGATTACCGTGCCCAGATGTAATTTTCAATCAATTCAGATGTAGCTATAACCGTAACTAGAAAATATAATAGCTTAGCTATTTAATCTCTCATGCTTTAGTTTAGCTCTGACACGATACAGCTTCTTGCGTTTATCTCCGACACAATGCAGCTGCTTTAGTTAAGCTCTGACACGATACAGCTTCTTGCGTTTATCTCCGACATAATGCAGCTGCTTTAGTTTATCTCTGACACGATACAGCTTCTTGCGTTTATCTCTGACATGATACAGCTTCTTGCGTTTATCTCCGACATAATGCAGCTGCTTTAGTTTAGCTCTGACACGATACAGCTTCTTGCGTTTTTCTCCGACATAATGCAGCTGCTTTAGTTTAGCTCTGACACGATACAGCTTCTTGCGTTTATCTCCGACACAATGCAGCTGCTTTAGTTTATCTCTGACACGATACAGCTTCTTGCGTTTATCTCCGACACAATGCAGCTGATTTAGTTTAGCTCTGACACGATACAGCTTCTTGCGTTTATCTCCGACACAATGCAGCTGCTTTAGTTTAGCTCTGACACGATACAGCTTCTTACGTTTATCTCCGACACAATGCAGCTGCTTTAGTTTAGCTCTAACACGATACAGCTTCTTGCGTTTATCTCCGACACAATGCAGCTGCTTTAGTTTATCTCTGACATGATACAGTTTATTGCGTTCTTCTCCGACACAATACAGTGGCTTTAGTTTAGCTCTGACACGATACAGTTCTTTTTTTTAGATCTTGACACGATAGAGTAGCTTTATTTTAGCACATATACAACACCACTGATTTATTTAGCTTTGATATGGTACCACAAATTTATTTTTTGCTCTAACATGATACAGTGGTTTTCTTTTATCTCTAACATGATACGTCTGCGTTATTTTAACTCTGGCATGATTCAGCTGCTTTATTTTATATTTGATTTCTTATAGCGCAGACAAGATACATCCGATCTCTTTTAACTCAATCAGTGTATATTGTCTATCAATTTCTTGAATAACATTTTACTTGTATTAATTATTTCAGCTACCTATATATTTGGAAGCTCCTGATTAAAGTAAAACTCTTGACAATAATTATTCACTATATTTTACTTTCAATGACATTTAACACACGAGTGGGATTAAGGTCATGATTTTAGAACATGGGAAGACTGAACTTTAAACCCAACAGGATTTGAACTAAATTTTATCATATGGTAATAAGAACTGTGTTCAACTATCTAGGCTATGGGGAATGACCCCCATTTTCATCTCCAAACAGAGATTTGAGTCACTTGGATAACTTCATAAGAATACACCCCCCTCCTCCACCTCTCTCCCCATATAATTTATTGACACATTTTCGCTTGATTTAAAGGAAGGGCAAATATATTTTTTTTTAAGTAATAAATAGGCAGGCATGTTTATATTAAGTGCACCTGTACTAGTTTGGAGGGGTGGTGGAATGGCGGAAAACCCCAAGGGTTAATCACTTCTAGTGCATATTGAGATACTCAAACCTATTCCTTCCCATCAGTGCAAATTTAATTTATTCCGAGACTGATGCATTCTTCTTCTTTTTATTATTTAGTCCCAGTAATTATCATACGTTCATAAACGTTCTAAATTGAGAGAATAGTGTCAAATATATTGATCTACGTCAGAATTTGTCTCGAAAGAACATATAAACCCATAAGGTATTAAAACTGCGCACAAGATTGAGCTGCGCGGTCAGTCCCATGAGTGGAATACTATTGATTGAATCAAGTATTCATGTGTACGAGATAAGCAACCTTAGCTAAGTTGGTAGCGTGTTTTCCTATTGAGCTAAGGGCCCCGTATTCGATTACTGGCATGAACAAAAATGTATCGTTGAGGAAATATGGGTTTCACACTCTAACATTGATAAATTGACGGCTGAGGACTGTATGTTGTGGTGCTTGTTCTAGTCTTAAAGTTAGATTATAAGGCATATGAAGCTACGACAGGCCTAACGAGCCGGTAGGGGATAAATATACATCTTGAATAAAAACTGACTAAGGCCATAGGCTGGAAACAG
>CABEEJ010001508.1:75072-152837 GCA_901482245.1 Timema douglasi
GGGGGGCGGGTAAAAAAGGAAATTGTACCACCATCGGCGTGAGTGAATCAATAAAATAATGGCAGGAAATATCACATATTATAAACGCCCCCAGTGGTCCAAACAGTGATTCAAACACTGACCTCCCCATCAACGACAACCAAGTTCAACGAGAGTCTAAAACCTTAGACCATTTGACCACAGCTGTTCAGTTGGTAATAATAATGTTTTCGTTGAAGTAGTTTTCGGATTTATATTTGACGAGGACTCGATAAGCTGATCGCTTGGACTAGGTGGTTAGAAGATTAACGCTCAAGAATAAGAGACTCGGGTTCGAGTCCGGCTATTGCTGGTGACAAAATTTAATATTTTTATTCAGATTTGTTTTTGATCCATTTAATAAATATTTAGATGATAGTATGTAGTAATTTTGTCTTATGTTAGGTTAGTTTGTAAGTCGTGATATTTAGGTGTTAATACCTAGTTTGTATTACTAGGCCTACTAGGCCTAGGTTAAGCCAGTTTGTACGCAGGGTTGGACATAATCAGTATGTTTAGAAAGTTTTCGTTAAGTACCCAAATCCATTCTCTTTAAATTCTTAAAGTGGTTTCAACACATTATTTATTTGAATCCCGATGAAGTAAGAGTTTATTGGTTTTGGCGCAGTTCAGCACGCGAATTCACAATAACATTAAAGACTAGGAAAATCTCTTACGTGATCCAATCGGTTTAATTTTGGGGGATTTAACACTTAAGGAACGTAACGATAAGTGTTAAAGGAGCATAAAACGGAACCTTATTGACTTGAATAAGTTCAATGCATTGTGAGCTTACCGAACTAGTTTTATTCTAATTTTTTTTAGCACCCCGTATTACTACCCGTTCGGATTAATCGCTTATGTATTCATTACGCTAGTGATTTACGTGCCAAGGAAGGTTATATAATAGGAAGTGTATCCGCATTTGCGTGTAAGGAAGGTGGAAAACTTTTTTTTTTAAATCACCCTCAGTGCACTTGACCGAGACTTGAACCTTGCTCTTCCCGTTAGAGGTTAGTCTAGTCTCCTGTGTGAGTAGCGCGTTGGACCTTGTGGCCACATAAGCTGGTTTTATTATCATTTAAACTGTCTTATGATGTAATAGATGGGTATAGTGGCAGTACCTAGGTGCGGGTAGAAAGAGGATATAACCAGATTCCGCCCCGATTGACGAGGAAGGTGGAGTAGAGAGTTTTCAGTTACAAAAATCAATATGGCAAACTAGTCCGTGGTTTAGCGATTATACAGTTTGAATAATAAAATAGATGGTACACCCGTACCGGTAGTCGTGCGAATAAAGAAGCTAGTAACGTACGGTCTGTTTCGTCATAAACGGAAAAATTGAGGTTAAATTCCAGTCCGGTGCATTAAAAGAATTTTTTTAAATATTAAATCTTTATATCTCGCCGCAAATGCGGGCAAATTTACACGAAAGCTTACCTTCCTCATCCCTATTACGTTAGAATATATATTTGAACCGTTCATTTGGTTAGTAAGATATGTTGCAGTTAAAAAAAGTAAACTGTACCTTAAAACTACCAGGTTAAACTGGATGATTTTCTACAGTATATTAAATTAGAGCATTAATAAAATGAGCATAGGATGTATAAATTATACTCCACCATTATACTATAACCAAATTATTAAATTGTATGAACATTTATTATGAAACTGCACAACATAATGTTTAAATAGTGAAAATTTGATGTACTTTATTTAAATGTATAATTATTGCATTTTGTTATTTATTTATAATTTTAATTAAATTCAAACTTATTTCCATCGTGAAATATCACCGTATTATATTACTATTATTAGTTGTAATGTTATATTGTTGTTATATAGTTTGAACATTTTCATACTCACACCATTTCTACTTTAATTTTCCCCAAACCCCTAAAAAAATTTCAATATTTTATTTCGCCATTCCACAGCGAAACAATATTCTAAAAATGGTGATTCGTTTCATTTATAAACACCAGTATAAAATATTTTCAAACCAAGAGTATCATATTGATGATCAATACACGCATTCAGATCACGTACAATAGGCCTAGAGGAACAACATATTTTTCATCTCTATCTAGGGCAGCGAAAAAACTGACAAACAAGTTACATGCAGTATATTTTTTATCAGAAAAATATTCACTAAAAACAAAAACATTACACATATTTTAGTATTATATATTAAAGGTTTTTTAAATTGCAAAATACTGTTACTGGAATGTTTATTTAATTGTATTATAATATATATAATTGTGTTTATTTAAATTGGTCATAAATAATTTAAATTGTATAGTTCACAGTTAAAATATAATATGCTTCATTAATTATTTTAGGTGTAACATCATTCCACCCACTCTTTGTCAGCTTAACTCTGAGAACGCAGGAAAAAAATATTTTCCGCTTAGCGGAATACTAAGTAGATTAGGAACAGATAAATTGGAACTCTGTTGAAGTAGTCATATTTTAAATTAAAAAAACAGAATTGTAGTAAAAAAACATGAAAGGGTCGAGGATATAAATCTAATTTACATTCGTGTATGTTTTATTGAATTTTATTTTTTATTTGATAAAAAGTTGCATTTTTATACAAATATATATATCACGAAACAGTGAAGATCTCATTTGAGATAAAAATTCTAGTGAGATAACATTTTTTTATAGCTTTATCTTTGTAACTTTCCATGATAGAAAGTTATAAGTTTAAAAATGCTCATAATAGTAAAGGAAACAAAATAAAAAGGTGACTTAGCTTTAGTTTTTGTCTACTTTTTGTTTTATAAATGAGATGCTAGTGTCGAACGCAAGTTTCTCACTTGAAAGTAATTTATATATAAATACGACTATTGTGTTTTAACGGTCCTGTATATTTGTTGCGTTAAATTACTGACATGGACCCTTTTCCCAGTGTTTCAAACGTGAGGCTATCATTACACAGAGGGAACACATTTTTTCATATTTTTTGTTGACTGAGATTTGTCAACTGATCATAAGTATTTTTCAACGTTGATTTCAAATCTGAAATAGGTTTTTCTCTACATGGTCTAATTTTCATGCAATTTGAAACTTGTGATTTTTGAAGAAAAAAAAAAACAACCATTGCTATTTACACTACGGATAGCTCGAAAGCTGGACATAGATCTACCCAATCTGTAGAATATTTAGGCTATTTATTTTACAAATATCCATATTATTTATCTTTAATGTTAATTTTGGATTCTAGAGATTTATCTGCTTTACACAGAAATAAGGCCTGTTTTCTTTAGTTTACTCCCACGATATCCCAGGTCTTCTCAGGCAATTAGGTGTTACCTAGTAGAGCCCAAATGAATGGCGATTATTTTTGGACAGCTCAAAGCACATCCTCAAGTGAGCTCTCTTGCAAATTGACAATTTTTATGGAGCGGTTCCAGAAGAACATAATAACATAAAAAATGAACAGACTTACACAGATATAACGATCACAACTGGATCATTGTGTGGAACTTAAAATGCTCAGCTCCTTCCTTGGACCACAGAGAGGTTTCACGATGTTTCCATGCTGTGTCTGCATGTGGGACAGCTGATCTCGAGAGAAGCACTCGACCCAAAAGGAGTGGCCAGCTGTGAAACTCTGGAAGGAGGCATGCTGAACATTATGAATGGCCCAATCATCAACTGAGAGGAAATTCTTTTTCCACCACTCCATATCAAACTCGGCTTGATGAAACAGTTTGTGAAAGTATTAAGTACTGATAGTTACTGCTTTCAACACATAGTTTTTGCTTTTCCTGCTTTGTCTTTCGAGAAGATCAAAGCAGGTATGTTAGAAGGACCTCAAATTCGTGCACTTTTACAGGACGAAGAATTTGTAAGGAAGGCGAATGATAAGTAGAAGGCAGCATCGCTGTTTTTCGTGCAGTTATACTAAATTTTCTTGGTAACAAAAAAGCCAGATTACTATGAGGACATCTTAGCTAGAATGCTGTTTGATTTGCACAATCTACGGTGCAACATGAGTGTCAAGCTCCAGTTCCTGAATAATCACGTTGATCACTTCCCCCAGAACCTTGGGGCTTTTATTGATGAACAGGGAGAGCACTTCCATCAAGACCTCGTGACAATGGAAGAGTGCTATCAAGGGCGATGGGACAAAATTATGATGGAAAACTATTGGTGTAGCATCAAGCGAGATTACCCTGAGAAAGTCCACAAATGCCAGAGCTATAAGCGCAAATTCTTGTAATAAAACCTATTTGAACTTCGCATTACATTCTTATTAGTTGCTCTGAATCATCTATCAACTTTATGTCAAAATATATTTAGTGCATACTAATATTTGACTATAATGGATAAATATTTCAGTTTTGACAAGTAACGAAATATTTTACTGTGCAAAAGTGATTTTTTTTTCCTTTTTTTTTACAAGCATTAATGCATATTGTGATGCATCTTAACATTTCTGCGAAATTTTAAGAATATATATTTGCCGAGGTGGTTATTTATGCCTAAATTTAAGGCTTCATGACCATAAATTCCTCAGACCATTTCATCATACGAGAGGCGTCAAAATTTCGTGAAAAATGAACATGTTGAATTGAAAAAAATCTAGGATTCACAAAGAAATCTAACTTCAGATTTAAATTCAGCACACTCAAATTAGGTAAGAACCGTGCTGAAACTGTGCTGTGCAAGTGCTGAAATATCTGCAACAAAAATTTTGCTGCCCAGTATTAGAAACCGCTTATTATGGGCAAAAGTCACACGTTTCCAAGTAGGCTATACAATAATGAGGGTTCGGATTCGCCTAGTAGAACACTGGTGTACATGGAACTGAGTTTTTTTTTTATATATTTAGCATCTGGGAGAAACTGATATTGATAAAACATTACACTAATTATCTGTGTGTTGAATCAATATAAAAGTGTACTTAGATACATTTATTTAAAATATTATAGCTATTTCTATATTTTCAACATATAACATATACAACATAAACAAGTGTTTTTGCTTAATTAATTTAAACAAAATTGTGAAAATTGAAAAGATATATTACTATATAGGTAATATTTAAATTTATTTATGATGATGGCGTCGTAGCCTTCAACGAAGCTCGGAAAGAGTGTGCCACACCTAAGAATCCTCGTGATGAAACATGATGAAACTTTTCTTGAGAACTTCTGAGTATTATTAATTAGAAAAACATAATAGTTGGACAACTTTTACGAGATTATTCCTTATTTCATAGCGAATAAAATTACAGGATGATAATGGTAAATGAATATAGTAATAGCCCTGTAGTAGTGTTACTAATATAATAGATGGCTCTTTAAATAAGTTTATTGTATTGTTTTTATGATTATACTGCATTGATAGTAGAAACCAAATATATTTTAAGACTTTTCAAATTAGTTTTCATTTAATAAATGAGGTTATAATTGAATAATGTATAAATGTTCTGGATGCTAAAAGACATACACTATTCTGTTTCATCAAAGATGATTCCTCTAAAGTTAAAATGGCTTAATTCAATAAAACAAAAAAAACCTGCCTCGGTGGCGTAGTTGGCTAACTCGCTAGTCGTGTTGAGCTGATCGACTGCCGTCAATGGGGAGATCGAGGTTCGAATCTCGGTCGGGTGAACTGGGGGTGGTTTTTCTTCAATGGATTTCCACTCTCCCTCCATGCAAATGTGGGCTCACTTCCTCTAATTCAACCTTACCAATTCCTAATCCATTAGCGTAATTAGTACTTAAAGCGTATAACCCGAACGGGTAGTAAGACGCGGTGCTGAATAATAATAATAATAATAATAATAAAACAAGCACAAAATATTTTCTCATGTTCCTTACTGAAGATCCACCCTAACATTACTATTTGCCCTTTCAAATATAATTTAGCCTCATTTTATACACACTTGGAACTTTTTCAATGGTTAAATTACCATTTTTTTCACTTTTAAAAGATACCATATACAGGTTCCCTTCTTGATAACGAAGAAGGCCTTCAATTTTTTTCCTATTTAAAACTCCACAATGTATTTTAAAAAATATGTTCAATCCATAAAACAACGGGTCAGTTCCTCTTTGGGTCGATGCTGAGTTGATGGGCAAACAGATAAACCAACCCTATAGTAAATATAATGAATAGGAAATATAATAATTAAAGGTCAAAACGCATTATAATTACAAAATAATTATGACATCTTTAAAATAAATATATACATATATATAAGTTTTGAAATCACTGCAGACGAACAGCTGTTTATTATAAACAGAGTAAATTTCTTGCTTAGTTCACCAAATAAACAGCTAATATCGCATATTTTAAGATTAATAAATTAAGGTGATTAATGATTTATAAAATCCCGATTCTACACTCAATATTTGTGCTCAGTGATTCAGTGTGTCAGTGATTATCTTGTAACAAAGTTGATGCTTCCGTATATTATGACAACCCTTAGGTTGTTTCAGGACTTATTATTAAACATACAACCAACTTAATATTTCACCCGTCTCATCCCACGGTTGACGCGTAGCTCAGCAATTAAAGTAGTTCTAACCAGGTGTCATATTGTAATGCGATTTTATGTGTTTTCCACTATAAGACAATATGAATGAGATAAGTGAAACAATTTAGCTTTATTTAAAAAAAAACACAACACATTCTTAGTTATCCATCGCCTAAGGTCATATCAACATAATTAAATTAGGAAAGCCCAGACAGGTTATAAGACCTGTGTCAGACACCTTTACTCCCCACAAAAATTGGTGTTTAAGTCACCGGGCCTGAGGTTAGGTTGGTATCACCTTGTCTCCTTATAGAATACCCACCCTCAACCCCTGAATGCTAGCAACAATCACGATTCCCCTGTTGTCACTTTTACGAACCCTTCCACCCGGTACGGGGCCTACACGGCTGAAGCCACGAAAACTGATTTCCTGCGCACACACTCTCATACAGATTTCTCTATAGGGAAAACACATTTTAAAAACACGCAGCCTTTTCCATTCATTGTGATACACCCTTTATATCGCGATGGGACGTAAATCAAATGGGCCGCTTCTTGTTTGACAGTGATTGATTCACAACCGATAGTGTGTGGGGGTCGCGATAGGAATCCAAAATTTGTATTGAAGTCAATTTTGTAGCTTGTTGCGACAGTCAATTTAGTGGATGTAAATCGTTAGTCGTTGGCCAGTGGATTGTAGTTATTGCTGTAGTTATGTAAAGTCATGATCACTGTTTGTGACATTTGAAGAATGAATGTGTGGTGATCAATAAACACAGATCTAGAGTGTATGGCACCAATTTTAATACGATTACGTTTATAAAGAAAGTTATTTAAATGTTGACATACTTTATAGTTTACACATTATGAAAACTGTCATTAATAAAATTGTTTCTTTAATATAGTTAAGAAAATGTATTTATACAAAATAAATAATCTGCTGTTCATATTATTCTTAAAAAAAACTTCATGATGTGAGCCCGAGAGCGAGCTATACCGACCGATTGGCCACCACCATCAGTGACGATAGTACCAAGATTGGTGGATAGAGGGAATCATGTGGTCAGCACAGCGAGCCTCCCAATCGTTAATATCAGTTTTAAGGTGACCTGGTGGTCTAGGGGTAAGGTGTCAGGCTTCTATGCTGGCGGCCGGGGTTCAATCCTCGGTCCCGGCATATATTTATCTGATTACCATACCCTTCCTTCAACTCTGACAAGACATCTTGTGAATTTGAGGAATGCCAGGCCTCCACCGTGGTTCGGATTCCACGTTAAACTGTAGGTCCTTCATTTCAACCATTACACATTAGCGTAAGTGCGTATAACCCGAACGGGTATTAAGACGCGGTGCTAATAATAATAATAATAATAATAATAATATCAGTTTTCTAAGCCGGACCTCCTATTTATTAATTAAGGTAACTCTTCATTTATCCTCATGAGGCTGAGTTTGACCTAGTTACAGACCCACTGCTTCACATATAAGTTTTACAAGTACCAGGGATTGAACCCGGGATCTCTGAAACTGTAGTAAGGATTTCTGACCACTAGACCACAGAGATGATCCGTATTTTTCGAAGTGAACTGCAAATACCCTGGAAGTAAGAGTCTGTATGATATTTCTTTGTATTTAAGGTTTAAATCTCTTCTTGGTGATATAAAACAAATATTACTATATTAAACTATACATATTGATAGTGAGCAATATTGGATAACTTTTTAAATTCTTGAGTTATGGTATTAAAGGTACCCAAACCAGTGGGAACGTGGTCTAAGACATAAGAATTGTATTATATGGTTTAATTAAATAGTTCACATTATTGTTACACTGGATACTTATGCACAGTTTCAGCTTTCTATGTTAATAAAAAAAACGAAAAAGACTCACATATTCAGGTTACCAAAGTAGGTACGCCAAGTTTCAACTTTCTAGGTTTCTTGGTTTTGAAGATCTAGCAGTTACACACACACAGACACACACAGACACACACAGACACACACACACATACACACAAACATACACACACATAAACAAGTGTACACACACCCATTATATTTTATCTATATGATAGTCATGATGATAATATAATAATAATATTTAGCACCGCGTCTTACTACCCGTTCGGGTTATACACTTTAAGTACTAACTACGCTAATGGATTAGAAATTGGGCAGGATGAATTAGAGGAAGTGAACCCGCATTTGCGTGGAGGGAGAGTGGAAAACCGTTTAGGAAAAACCACCCCCAGTTCACCCGACCGAGATTCGAACCTCGATCTCCCCGTCCTCGGCAGGCGAGCTCAACACGACAATCGCGTTAGCCAACAACGCCACCGAGGCGGGTAAGATGATAATAATTGTAAGTAAGTAAATATAACTATGCAATTTTAAAATATTAAGTTTTTAAAACTATTTTTGACTTTAAAAAAAAATCTTACTGCTCGCCTGGGCACTTATGTTTTAGTGATGGAGAAGGTAGAATTTAGATTAGATATAAAAACATTTATTTTTAGGGGTAGTGGGAAACCATTTGGGGGAAAAAAACACCTTAAGTACACCCAGATGGGATTTAAACACTGACCTCCCCGTCACTGGCAAACCAGACAAGACAACACTAACGCCTTTATAAAGTATCCTCAAACCTAAATACAAATTTTTTGAACAATTTTACTGTGGTATTATTATTATTATTATTATTATTTAGCACCGCGTATTACTACCCGTTCGGGTTATACGCTTTAAGTACTAATTACTCTAATGGGTTAGGACTTGGGAAGGTTGAATTAGAGGAATTGAACCCGCATTTGCGTGGAGGGAGAGTGGAAAACCATTTAGGGATAACCACTCCCAGTTCACCCGACCGAGATCCGAACCTCGATCTCCCCGTCCTCAGCGGTCGAGCTTAACACGACTAGCGCGTTAGCCAACTACGCCACCGAGTCGGGATTTACTGTGGTAACTTATACAAATTAATTCCTTTTCACCACGTTTCACTATCAGTTTGGGATTTATATATATAAATTATGCAAATTTAGTGGAAATGGGAAATTTATAGTTTGAAGTAAATGTACCCACAACGCCATTAATAAAACATCCCTTTGTGCACCCAGCAAGGGTTTGAGCACTGACCTCCCTAATCACCAGCAGGTCAGAACAAATGAGCTTCACAGTTGTACCATACGTCCACCGATGTCACCAATGTACCATGTTCTCTGCCTCCTTCAGCAACCAGAATTTTATTTTTTCCTTCAATTCATACAATATTTGAATCCTTTTCCTTATGCTCCTCTTTCCCTCAACCTTTCCTTCCATGACATCATGCAGAAGACAATTCATCCTAAAAATGTTTCCGATTCGGCTTGCTTTGTACCGAAGAATCACAACCAAAAGGTTTCTCTTTTCACCTACTCATCTTAGAAATTCTTCATTTGTTACTCTCCAGAACTACATTTCATATCTCTCAAAGTATTTCTTTTTCATCTTCATACGAGTCCAAGTTTCTGCACTAAGCAGTGCGATACTCCAAATATACAATTTTATCAATTTCTTACTCAGTTCCAAATTTAAAAAAAACTTGTTGGTTGGCAGTGACTTCTCCCCTTCTGGCTGAAAGCTTGCTTGGCCATGGTGATCCTCAACCTAATTTCCCTGGCACACTAAACATCTTTTGTCAGCATATTTTCCAGGTAGGCTACATGAACTAATCTACATTTTCCAACTCCTGGTTTCATATTTTGATTTTAGAAGCTCTTAATTTTTTGAAATCCCTTTCGCTTTGACCTCTCAATGTTGATCTCAATGCCATCCAAATCTTCTTCCCATCTGCACCAGCTGGTCCATCATTTCCTGCAACACTTTTTATTCATACAAAGAATAATAAAAAAATAAATTTACCAAAGAAATACTATTAATCAAGTTTAAAAGTACCAAAATAAATCCATAGTACACTATTTTGTTTATTTTATATTGCATATTTATGTGTAATATGTTTACTACAGCATACCTTTATTTCATATTTTAATTCATGTAATGCTTCCCTTTATTATAAAATAAACACATACAATAATATTGTTTAAATATAAATATTATTTTGGAAAATAGTAAAATACACGTTTTTGCATGAAATATTTGAAAATATTCGATGGTTACATTAACATCCTTTCCAACCGCATCTCTGGGCACATGCTCTAAACGTCAAGAAATTTATTTTGGTTTTCCGGTGATAGGGATGTCTTGTGGCTTTAATTCCCAGCTTTGTGTACAAAGGGTGGTTTTTCCTAAATTATTTCCCGCTATCCTTTACGTAAGTGTAGGTAAATTTCCTCTTAATTTTTCTTTCCTGATTCATACAATAGTAGCGTATGACTACAACTCGGACAGATGGTGAGATACGGTGTAGGAAAAACATCACTTTTTGTCATTTTCTGCCCCCATTCACGCACAGTCCATAAAGCACTTCATAATGCTAGTCACAAAAATCTCCCTCCCAGTCATATTCCTTAGCACTTGTAACTTTACCAACATAATAAAATAAATGTATATGCATTTCCTCGTTATTTATTTGAACGTGTAGATATGGCCCAATACAATACAAACATTCGCTTGTCACTAGACATAGTAGAATATTCATCAAATTTCATAAAAGTTAAAAGGTAAAGTAAATAATCACACCAATCTCTCCTCCGTTTGTACACGTTATAAACGCCTACACATATACAGTGTGTACAACCTAATATTAATAACCCCTAATTAAATACGAAGAGTAGCACAATATTAAATTACATATTTAACCACGATAAAATTGAATGATATGTGCTTGCCCCTCATAGCTCTGAGAGCACCGAGATTATCTTTTAGATTTTATATTCTCTAGACTAGCCCACACAAATCTTTATTAGAAAAGTTTTCCCTAGCTATTCGTGTCAGGCTATGCGTCAGGGCTATTTTGCACTAATGGAGTAAAGATAAGTAAGGTAGCATTTAAAAGAAATGTACACGTACTTGTATGAAGCAAGAGGTGAACGCTATTTAGAAGGTAAAACCTTAGTGCACCCAGCCAGAAATCAAACCTTGAACTCCTCGTCATTGGAAAACCAAATCATGTGAGGTTGACGCCTTAGCTTACGTGCACAACGTGGATGTTAAAAAAAATCTTTTAAATTGGATCTATAGCTCTATAATGTTGCTAAGGATATTTTCCACACGGGATTTTCACTTTAGTATGCTCCACGCAAATTAGTGTACATTTCCCTCAAATTATATCTTCACATTCCCACCCCAATAGTGTAAGTACATTTGTATATCCCAGACGGGTAGTAAAACACGGTTCATAATAAAAAAAGAGTGCATCATTGCTCCAGCTTAGCGTGTTATCTTATCACCGCAGATTTAGTGGGACCCTTAATGTTGTTTTAGAAATAAAATAAAATCAGGTCATGCAGCGCAATATATATATAATTTTGCAAAGCAGACAACAGGAGTCAGACGTACCAAACCGTGTCCAAGTTATTTCATAATCACGAGTGATCCTTGTGTTTCAGTTTATGTTTTTTATTGTTGGATGAATCGAGTTATTTTTATAGAACCAAGTTTTCACCAAGTGTTTTTTATGTTACGTCCTTTCCACTTTTTGAAGCGCCATGTGGCCCCAATTGCCACCAGCTATAAAACACAACTCCGTAAAGTTTGACCAACACGTCTTGCTTTGAGATGAACATATTTTGGAAGAAGTCAAGTAGAAGAATAGAAAACTAGGTTGACATTTTAATATGATACAAAATAAATGTAAAGTGTGAGCCAGGAATAATAATTATATTTAATACACTGTATGCCCAATAAAAGGTCATTTTACGTAAGTGAAGCTCAGTTATATCTCTCATATTATTATGTTTTAAATTTTGTGTCTGTTCTACTTTGTATACTCCACTTACCCTGAAAGGTAGCAAGATTATCTAGATTAGTTCCACTATGGTGTAACTTATAAGATAAGGCCATAGTGTAATCAGTTAAGGTAAGACTATAATTGTAAATGAAGTGTACATATGATATATTAATTTGTGTTATAGCTATATATAATCAATACATTTATAAATAAATACATACTTATAAACCAATATAATACATTAGGAAGAGAGGAGGATTGCTACTTATTTTTACTTCTGTAAGGTTTAGCTATTGAAGACGACAATTTAGTGATTGCTGCGAACAAAATATGATTTGATAGGGTTATTGAATTCAAGTATTTAGAAACAGTTTTAACTAGCAACAAAGAAACTAGTGAAATAACACAGTCAGGATACGTATGCTATATTTATTATTATTTAGCACCGCGTCTTACTACCCGTTCGGGTTATACGCTTTAAGTACTAATTACGCTAATGGATTAGGAATTAGGAAAGGTTGAATTAGAGGAAGTGAACCCGCATATGCTTGGAGGGAGAGTGGAAAACCATTTAGGAAAAACCACCCCCAGTTCACCCGACTGAGATTCGAACCTTGATCTCCCCGTTCTCAGCAGTCGAGCTTAATACGACTAGCGCGTTACCCAACTACGCCACCGAGGCGGGTCGTATGCTATAACTCGGTCAGAAAGTTGTTGACATCTCACCTTTTGTAAATAAATATAAAACTCAAAATACCTATACAAAATAATAGTTTTACGTGCTGTTTTTCAAGGTTATTTACATGGCGAGAAGAAATTTAGGGTGTTTGGAAACAAAGTTATTAGGAAAGTATTTGGTCCAAAAAGAGATGAAGATAATGGAGAGTGAAGGATGTTACATAATGATGAGTACAGTATCATATACTAATCACCGAAAAGATATCGCAAGTTACGGTGTGTAGGACATGCAGCGTGAATGGAAGGAAATAGAACCATGTTCAAAAGTGTTGACTGGCAAACCTAATGATAAGATTTATTTATTTGAGGTATTCAACGTGCACTTTCTGAACCGAATGATTATATCAGCACACGAGAATTTATATGAGTGAGAGTGAAAGGTCCTACCAATTTTGCCGGGAAAGATATTTTACCATGCCTTCCAGGGTTCTTTTACACGCCATAATCGACACGGGACCGACGGCTTTACTTCCCCTCCGAAGGAAGTTGTGCTACGGATTTTTATATCTCAATGAAAATTTGTTAACCTCAGCAGGGTTTGAACCCATGGACATTGGTTCCTGAGGCAAGGACTTTACTCCAAGACTACCGAGGTTAACCTCACGATAAGAGACCGTTGGTAAGACCTAGACGCAGTTGGGAGGATAACATTATAATAGATCTCAAAGAGATAGATTGTAATGGGGTGGACTGGATAGGACTAGCTTAAGATATGAATAGATGGCGTACTTTTGTAAGTGTGGCAATTATCTTTCAAGTTCCTAGCGCCGAGTAAGTAAAGTATAGAATTAATGTTGAGTGATTAAAAAGTTTGTGAAAGCCCTGTTGTGTGGGCTACTTGCAACGTCAGTCCGGCGGTTTCCATGCCAGTGTGCCATTTTCAATAATATATAATAAAGTAAGGGAAGTTTACTAAGCTGAATAGCTTGGAATAGTTATACTTATAAGTGAAATATTAGTAAAAAATAAATAATATATTTCAGTTTAAAGGAATTACTGACAATAGAGTTTCACAATTCAATATTTTCACTGGATAATATTTTACAATATTAAAGACTGGCATGATATATTTCAACATCACTCATATTATATTTTATTGATCTACTTCTTTTTTTAAAGTTTCATATTAATTTTTAATAAAATTAAATGTGAGAATGAAGCTCATCTGCTGAAGTGGGGCCATTAGATGGATTACCTTTCCAGCGTATTTGCTACTGTTCGAGCAAGGCTATGATGAACTTTATATTATTAATTTCCTTACAAGCAATAACCAAAGCCACACAATCAAATTGACTACTCAAACATTCTAATGCCAGTTAGAAAAGAGTGAAAATATAAATTAACGGCATTTCTCTGAAGCGTGAAAGTGAAAACAAGTCGTAGACAAAGCTAAATTAATAATCGAGTGTGTTGTAGCAAATCAAGAAGCGTCTGTAAATTCTAAACTAAAGTCGGAAGCAACATTGTGGATGTATAAGCATGGAGTCCCCCTCCCCTTCCACCGGCCAGGTTTATCCACAGTCCTCTTCTCTACCGACAATCAAGAAGCGGAAATTGCCCTCGTAGCAACAGCTACCCTATGTGACAATCACGGGGCTATTATCTAGCGGAGTTTGACCGGTAATCAACGTGGAAAAGGGGTGGTTGGGGATGCTAATAGATTTAGTGGAAGGTCCGGTAACGAGTTACGTCCAGGACTTCCCTTTAACAAACTGCCCTCATTACACCACTGGACGGGAGCCTTAATTACTGGGCCACGGCACGCCTGGTCTGCTCTTTCTACTTTTGCAGAACTAGCTTCCAAAACCTTTTCTCTCTTTCCCTACCCCCTTTATCTCTACCTCCTTTCCCCACCAACATGTCACCTCTGTGTGGCTAGCAAGGGAACAAGATATACTGTCCATTCATGAACAAATTTACCTTGGTCCCACTATGGTGTATGAAAGATTATAGTGCTTTGTTCCACTACGATATTCCTTAAATTAAGTGAGGACCATAGTATATAATAATAGTCAGGGTAAGACTGCTACTTCTCGTGAAAATAAAGGGTCTACCTTGCTTGTTCCCACCATGGTATAATTTATAAAATAGATCCATAGTGTAGTCAGTCATGTTAAAAATAATCAGAGTGGCTACCCAAACTCTAGAATAAAATTCAAACATAGTTTCCAGTTTCTCTGGCAAAAAATATTAATATTTATTTTAACGATCTTTAAAAGGTTTTTTCTTCGATCGTAAGAATTTGAACAAATAATTCCTAGTGAAAAACATTTTTCTTTTCCAAAAGGTATTTTGAATACGGTACCAAATATTAGTACTGAGCAAGTATTATTACTAAATATTTCTTCTCAATGCTTAAACCAGTATATTATTGAAGTGTTATATAATTAATACCACATACAACCTAAATTATGTTTAAAAACACAATTTCTTCAGGAGGGACTTAATGTTAAACGAATTACTTATGATTCATTGTTGGGAGACGACGCTTCTTGCCCAACCCCCTGAAAAAAAAAATTCTTGGTACAGCCCTGAAAATACTTTACATCCTCATCATACTTTTTTTTTATATAGTTATGATTCCAAAAACCATTATTCCCCTTGAAATATGTGCTTATCCTAGTAGGATGTAGAGTACATATTAAACATAAGTTTGTATCTAAATGATTCCTTAATAAAATTAATGTGCTGCACCTCAAAATAGGTACACAGAAACTATAATAGAATTCTGGTAGGATTATTTTTTTAAATATTAACTTTTTGCGGTCAATGTCGATATTATTTTACAATCGTATCAATATTAGTTTATAGTTATTGATATAATATAACAAAATTAACATTTGATGAACACATGAATTGATATAGAAATATATTCTAACTTTTCCAGACATTTTGTAACTATCAAAAAAAGTGAATATTTGAATTTTACTGAACGTGTGCATGTTACCACAATAAATATACGTGCTATTCGACCTTTTGGTCAACTATACAATAATTGTGGGCTGTAGTGTTAGTGCTAAAATGTCATTTAGTGGGATTTTATTTTTTTCACGTATAATACAGAAATGATTATAGGAAAATTCAAATAGTTTGTCCACGCATGCACAAATAATTACTTTTATCTTTGAATTTAAGGCCCTTAATATTTTTTAAATACCTTAAGGTGGGCACAGTTCAAGCACTTTACCCGGGTTTTTACCCGAAGCTCAAAACTCAATAATAATTCCTAGTTTTCCTGGTGGACAACTTGAATATATTTCAGTACAAATAAAATGTATAGTACATAGGCCCTACAAGAAAAAAAAAATGTAATGGCATGTTGGCATATCGCCACCTTGCAGCTATGGTTAAATCTGTCACAAATATTATTAATCTTTTTTTCAATAGCTCAGTAGACCATACATTGTTATGAAGGATTGCATATTCTCTTAAAACATAAAATACTTTAATTGAAGGAATGGTATAATTTTTTATGAATAGTTTAATCTAATAGATTTCATCATCATTAGGTCATTAATATTGAGATTATTTTGGGTGCAGCTTTCAATTTTTGTTTATTGTGGGCTTATTTTTTTTACATATTTGTACCTTCTTTTGCCAACATCGTCCACTATCTGATTTACGTACTCCAGTCTTGGTATTTCTCTTGCATTTCTTCCTCTCACATATTCTACTATTATCTTCGTAAAACTATCCTGTCTCAATAAGATATTTCCTAACATGTTCACTCTTCTTTGCCGAATACTTTTTTAAGGTTTCCTTTCTTCGTTTGATTTTCTTAGAATTTCTGTATTTGAAATCATCTCCATTCATGATATTTTCAACATTCCTCTATAGCAGCACGTTTCAAATACTTCTAATACTTTCCTTTCAGTTTCACCAATGGTTCATGTTTCATATCCATAAAGCTAAACTCTCCATACATATGCATTTACGAACTTTTCTTGATTTCCAAATTTGTGTAGGTCAAGGTAAGTAATGTCTTCTTTTTGTGAAAAGCTTTTTTCATCTGCGATATTACCCCCCTCAACCTAAGTGAAACCAAAACCTAATAGATTTTTGAGATAATTTTGAATTACTATGTTACTTCCCACACATTTTAAATATTTCCTTTGATAAAATAAAATCTATTAATTTTTTTTTTTGGTATTAATAATTTTTCCCTTTTCAAAGTTTTTTTCCCACACTGCCAGCGTTCAATGTTTAATGTTTCTATTTTATTCTTTAAGAAATATCTTAGATATTTTATTAATAAATTAGTAAATCATACCAATTTTTATTTATAAGTTTTTGAACCGTGTATTTATACCCGTCTGATATATTCGCATATCTACACCAATGAGGTATTTATGAGTAAAAAAAATTGATAGTAAATGTACCCGTATTTGCGAAAGTGGGAAAGGTGTCACTCATAAACCACCAAAAACTTTTGAGAGGGAGGAGAAGTGAGCTTTAAGGTTACACGGGGTTAAAAAGGGTGAGTTTAATACACCACATTGCTACGTAACACAGATCTATTATTTAAATTATAGTGTTGAAAAATTAATAATTGTTCATGTTTTGAAATCTTTGTAGCAGGTATTTAAAATTGATTATGATTAGAATTATATCCGATTCACTCTTTTAGTGTCACAAAAGCCTACCTTTGAAATAATGACATTCACTCTTGATGTTAAAAGTTACGTAACCTAGATTGCAGAGGGTACAGGTGTCAGGATTAATGTCTACTCGGTGTTATATGATGGGAGATAAGCTTAAAAAAGGTAAGAAAAAACCGCAACGTGATTAATTGTGGATGACCGAAAACCATTTAGGAAAAAATACAGTATCATCGCTAGAGATTTGAACATGGACCTCCCTATTCATGGGAAACTTGACTAGATGAGCATGACTTTTATTTCTCATGCCTACCAATGCTTACTAAAGGTGGAAAATTATGAAGAGTTAAATCTTATTAAATTCTCAAGGAAATCAAGACAGAATCCGTTCAAGGATAACGTTGAGTCATCTCCTTGACATACGTCTTTGATAATGGATGGGACTCTTTAGTTGCCCGATTCCGTTCTTTCCTGGAGAAAGGGGGAGGAGATGAAGCTCAATTAGGTTCTACGAGGAGAAACTGTTGCAAGACGTAGAGAAAGAGAGAGAGAGAGAGGAAGGGATATCAAGACCTAAAAAATAAAGGAAGAAAAATACAGAGTGGAACTAAATGGAAAGAAACAAGAATTCATCGATAAACGATTTATTCATCCTCTTCCTGGCCAGAGTCCGCCCCCATACAAAAATTTAGTAAAAAGTTAACAGGGGAGTGAAGAGGAGAAATAAACAATCCCGTATCATTGGATTGTAATATTCGTACACTTAAAACATATTCCCGGACATGGGAATTGAACCCAAATTCCATATAAATGTATCATTTTTCAATTTGCGAGCGTGATGGTTAGACCTGTAATCTAAAGCTGATTACTATTCTCCAGACTTTGTCATGCAAGAGTTTGCTTTCTTCCATTTCATTAGTTTGCAAGTTTGTATGGATAAAATAACATTTTCACTGAAAACTCCAATAAAAATCTATTTGATATTAAGGCCCGATCTTACAATGTAACGTTAAAGTCCTCGTAACTTAACCGTTTGTAAAGTCTAACCGTTGGTTAAATTTAGCGTTGCGTTTTGCAATACTATTTTTATGTGCGCGTCAAATTACGGATAGGTGCCTTTCATTAGTTCTCAGCGTTAACTTTCTCGGAGCGCTAGATTTGTGTCAAAACTTTTGATTGGCCTAACTTGACCATAGCAAATATAACCAAGTCATTACAACGTCTATGGAACTGTTAAGAAAAAATCAATCAAAACGAGTTCAATTAATCAAATTTGTTGAGGTTATCTGCTATATTTTATCGTATTTATTTTCTGCTAAAATGTCTTTTGAGAATCATAAACGCGAATGAAGTGTACATTTTTAGCAAAGAAGAGGAAATGCTGCTGATTGAATTAATAGGTAAATACAAACAAAGGATTGAAAATAAACCCACTGATGCTGTAACATGGAGACAAAAAAATGAAGCTTGGAAAAAACTCCGTAGTGAATTTAATGCAGTAAGTGGATCGATTCCCAGATCAATTTCAAACCTAAAATCTAAATTTGATAATTTAAAAAGGAAGACGAGGAAAGTGTCGGCCCACAACAGACACGAGATTTTCAAAACTGGGGGTGATGTGCCAAATTTTATTAAAGACCCGGTTCTGGACAAGATAGAAGACATGCTGACCATCTCTATAAAAGGACTGGACAGAAGAATTTGTAATATTGTATTTTTGTTTAGACGAAAACGTAAAAAAAAATCCTTCATCGTTATAAAATTCCAGGAAATTTTTTCGTTCTAAGTATCTCTTCGGTCTTCGAAGCCTTGGGTTCCTTAGAAGGTGTAACTCATCTTCAAAGTCGTCATAATCATACAATAAATCAGCCATTTCATAATATAAATAAAAGTAACCTCACTTTAATAATAATAACAATCGCCTTGAAAACAATATGGCGGAGTGTTTAATGTTGTTAATGTGGACGTTATGTTTGCTAACCGGAAGGTAGACCTCGCGTTAACTTTACGAGCACATTTACGTGAACATTAGCGCTAACCAAACATTGTAAAATCAAAAGTAGTGGTCGTTATCGCTTAACCTCAAGTTAAGCCCTAACGAATAGAATAACATGACATTGTAAAATTGGGCCTAAGTGTTAGTAGGTTCTTCATGATAGCATGAGCATGTTATGATAAGGAAACAAGACGAATTTTCCCCTTTGAAATCACATAAATTGACTTTTAGTGATATATTGTCTAAGATGATTTTTATATATATTATGATAAAGACAGTAACAAAAGTTTTTAAACAGTAGATATCAGGATATAGATCTCAAATGGAAGAATCTAGACCCACATTCAAAATGTTGCCTGGCAAACTTAATAGAAAGAGAGCATTAGGAAGACCTAGACGCAGATGGAAGGATATCGTTAGAATGAACCTGAAAGAGATAGGGTGTGACGAGGTGGACTGAATAAAACTGGCTCAAGATAAGGATAGGTAGCATTCTTTCATAAGTATAGCAATGAGCCTTTAATCTCCCAATACCATAGAATAAGTAAGTATTATTAGATATTGGTGATTTGGTTACAAATAATAGTCCAAAACTTAAAGTCAACCAATCATCTGACTTTTAAATCCTCCCCTACTGTTTATATTTGATAAAATACTATTTTTTTTGAAAAATTGTTTTCTGGTATATAATACATCTTTATTGGACATTTTTATGTTGTTTACTAATACATCTTATGCATTCCGATTATTTTTTATCACCCTCTGTTAGAAATAAATATACAATTCAAAACACTTATATATTTCTTATTTACAAATGTAACCAATTTTACTTTATAATACTTTTGAAGCTTTTTTTAAAAATTTATCTCATGATTTTTGTTTGTAATTATTCTCAGGCACATCCCTGATAAGACTCCAGCAATAATCTACCAACATGTTCACACTCCACTTTCCTTGGACCGGTTTTTCCATAACAACAATGTATTGGGGAAATACCATCCATGTTAGTTACTAATTTGGGAACAAATCCATATGCAAGTGTAAAAGTGAATCTTTAGTGAATTGTTGCATCTCCTTGTTTCATATGACTGAAGGAGTTTTCCTAAGATTTCCTGCTGAATACATCTTTGAATGCCTTCCAAGCTGATAGTTCATTCAGTGTTGAGTAAACGTTATTATCTGTGGCGTGTTTCCTTATCTGTAGACCAACAAAAATCTCTTTTATCTTTGTTTCACTTAATTGGGTTTGGATGATTTCTGCTGTAGTTATAACCAACCAGGGCCCTCTCTCTTCATGACCTTGACATAGTTTTTACTAAACCACGTTTTATATGAAGTGATGGTAAAAATACTTTGCAAAATCAACTAAAGGATCGTGTACAACATTTATCCCCCTGTAGTCAACTTCTGATGTTTATTGCAAAATTTCACTGAGTAGTGTTTGTCATAAGTTCGGATATTCCATTCACAAATAAAGCAGTAATACTTTGTATATCCTATTTGCATGCCTTATAAGATTTCTATAATTTTTAAGTCACCACATATGTTCCAACTGTTATTGTTGTAATTTATTTTGTCAAGTAAGTTTTTCATGTTTTCATAAAAGAAAAATATGCTTTGATGAATCACTTAAAAGTCACCACTCATCGGCATTGTGAAGCCATGACCATATCACTATCCATACAGTAAGCCAAATCAACAACTGAAGTAAAATACTAAACAATATCTTTTGGCCTGTGGTGAGATATTAACATATTTGTATTCTTTTGCAGAAGGTTCCAGTATTGTTATCGTGGTCCTAACAATTCAGCTTTAATCTTAAATAAGTTCAAGTCCCTTACTAAGTCGTTGAGCTCACCCTGGGAGATGAAATGTGGTTCATTTGATGCAGAGCTCTAAAGGTATCTCTAGTTTATGTCCTGTTTCAAAAAGACCGGCTTGTTTCAATTGTTTTCATCAACAATGATTCATGTAGAGGGTGGTTTTGGAACTGGTAGGCCTTGACTGTGAAACCTTGATCGTATGGATGAAGACAATGATGGATATTGTATACTATGCTTAGATTTCAAGAACATTCCAGATATATAGCTAAACAAAAGGAGCTGTCTATAAATTGATCTTTTTGTTCTCTCCAGACCATTGGTACAGCAAACGACATAGACTTCCGAGAGCCTTTTAACCATCTTCTCAAATTCATTGCAAATATATTACAGATAATGTGAGGAACCCAAGATTTATCCTGGTCAGCTATTTTTCACTCAAAGTAGAGTTAATATGGGTTATTAATAATTAATGGTATTATAATCCTGCGATTATATTTTATAATACTGGTTACCACACACGTAACAAAAAAGGGTCTACATTATTTTCTTACTTCGAGACAAAATAAAACACAGTGATAAATCCAATAATTAGGTAAGCACACTGAAGATTTTCCATATCTTGAGAGTAATTATCTTGTACAGTAGTATAATCACTTTCATCTAACTAATAACACGTCAATGAGTCAGATAGTAAGTAATCTGTTTGAATATGTTTAATGGAATGGCCATTGGCTTCTGCCTGGTTTCTCTAAAATAAATTTCACCTAACTTGCTAGCTGAATACATCATTCTTATAAAATCGATTTCTACTTGTTCTTTGGCACGCAAATATAAAATATAATGATGAAGTGTTGTGTTTTATTTTTATATCATTTAGTTACATTACAGTTTGAAATAATAGAGAGGTCAAATAAAATTGGCGATAATAAATAAATAAACAAGTCTTAAAACTCTTATGAGAGATATACTTAAAAACTGTTTATTGATTTTTTTAAAATCTGTAAGGGATAGCAATATTTAAAAAAATGTTATCAACAATAAAAACACCTAGAAATCGTAAATCATATATCAGAAAACAAAAATTGTTTTTAACAGTGTGTTAGCATTAACTTTAGAAGTGTTTGGTAGCCACCTTAAGGGGATGTTCATGTATTACGTAAACATATTCTTGGTCATTTTTAATCCCTCCCCCTCTTGTAAGCAAAAACAAGCTAATGCCTGACCCCTACCCCTATTGCTTACGTAAGATTTGTCATTTTATTAAAATTTGTTCACAGGAATAACCATTCTATTCTTCAAACAATTTTGCTTATAGCCTGAACAGGTAGTAAGACACGATGACAAAAAAAATATTAAAATTACCGCAATTTATAAATTGATGGTAGTTATTAATATAGAGGCGAAAATCAATATTGTGAAATAGTTTACAATTAACACTGGTATACAATGAATTTAAATTTATTAAACAGGTACAATTGAAACAAGTCATAACATTATAAAAGTTTACCATTTTAATTTACTTTTAATTGAAGTTATAAAAAAGTATTATTAGTGAATACATGAATATTATATTTATAAAAAAACCACACCCTAAGCTCCATTTAATTCGATGACCAAGATCCTTGAATCCACGTTTCAACACTTTCAATTATTCTGTTTCTATTTGGTGGCTGGAGGAGGGGGGCGGGGTTGCTAGGTAACTCAAGCTTTGGCTTACTTGAATACGCTTCTCCACTTCTTTGTCGTTTAGCCACTCAGCATCTTCATTGCTGACCCAAGCTGCTCGAGGTCCAAGCGGCTTGCGATGCACCCTCCCTCAATTTGGCCCGTCTTTCTCTGTCTTATGTAAGCATTTTTCTGACCCCGCCCCCCTTGTAAGAGAAAATAAGCAAGGCTCGAACCTCCTTCTTCACCCTTAAGGTACTAACGTAATATTTGAACGCCCCCTAACCTGTGATCAAGTGCGTGAAAACTTTAGACTTGCATTGCACTTTTATCAACACCGAAGGCGTGTTTTGGATTTGAATTTCGAATCGGTGAAGCGGATGTAACTTTCTCAATGTGCTTTCATCATCCTTTCTCTAGGCTAATGCATCTTTATAGCCTGGATATGGCACCCTCTATCAACCTTTTGGCCCGTTGAAGGATGCACTGCGTGGACGTTGACGAGCTCAAGCAAATTGTTCATATATCATATTCTGAAAATTGAAAAATGACACCTGGACACAGGAATCAATCCCAGGTGTCATTTTTCAATTTTCAGAATATGATATCTAAATGGTGTTATCCTCACTAGAATGCATAAATGATAGCTTCGGCTATTTGATTCGAAGTGTTCATGATAAGCTCCGAAGATGAAACAAGGAATTTTACGGAACCAGAATACAACACATGACTTAAAATTGGCTGAAGTGCATATAAAATGAGGTGTTTTTGTGGAAAAATAGCAGGGTCTTATGATTGAGTATTATTCCATTTAAATCTATGAGTGCTAGAATTTATATTTTTTGAAAAAAAAATAAGAAGAAAAGAGGCATTACTTTTGTACTATATATTGCGCTTATGGGTTACATCCTCTGTAGCTCAATTTGTGTGGAAGATTAACGAGTGCTAATGTACCTTTGCCCAGGGGACGCCTGAATGCACCTATTATTCGTATATAATTTCCGTGGAGGTTCTTTACATGTCCCTGCCTATAAGATGAGATGATGGTGGTAGTGAGTATAAGCGTGATTAACAAGTGGACACACTTAAACATAACTTAGGCCCAACTAACCAAACCCTGGTGACCAATCTAATAATATGTCCTCACATTAAAACAACCTAGACCTTAGATTATCTGGGGCTTAGGGTAACCTAATAATAATAATAATAATAATATATATATAAGCATCTAGACTATAATAAACAAAATACAAAACAATCTTCGGGGTGTCCTCTGGGGGATTTGAAATTGGCAAGGAACTATTTTCTCCAGACTGTGCTCTGAAATGATCTCCCTCCCCTCTCCACACCCACCTGCCAGGCACTGCGGATCTACACGGCTCGTCCAGGGTGCTGTCCAGAAAGGTAACCAGCAGAATCTTCGCCGACAGTATATAAACCAGGGAAAAAGGGTTTTTGGATCAATGAGTCCTATGCCGTGAAAAAAAATGTATAAAAAAACCCTTTAATAACAAAATATTTCCGGGGAAAAGTATTTTATAGGTTTGGACCTAGATCTTTATTATAGAAAAAAAAAAGATTCTTGACCTGCCTACCAGACGTCATGGTTAAGTTATAATGCTAACCCTTACAAATTATGATTGATATTTATAAAGGATTTTCTTAACTTATGTAATAAAAATTGTTATAACACGACAAAAAAAAACCGCTGGCCTTGCACGGTCCAGAACCCGTGATCTGTCCGATTTAAGTGTCTTCAGGGAGTGTAGATTAACTGTGAAGATCTGGAAAAAACTGAGTAGTATAGTAGAAAGAGAAGAAAAAATATGTATATAAGATTTTGACGTGTTTTCTTAAGTGATTTAACTCTGAATCATATGATAAAAGAAAAAATATATAAATGAGGTAAGGTGGAGAGAGGTATGGTGGAACATCCCCCTGGGTTCTGGTATACTCCGTAGATTACGGATTAGACGTTGAGGATGGCCGTGAATTGTTTTTCTGTGAAGACTGTGGTCACTTCTTCATCCGGAGCCACCATTTAGCGTCGGTCCATGAAAACTTTCTACTTAAAAACTTATTTTTACTCCCGAGCACCAATCCAACACACCATCTTCTTTTGTCACTTCTAGCACCAGTCCCTTCTTCTCGCGCCTTTTTTCGCCTCCCGGCATCAATTCCGCGGGCTTAGATAAGGTCCCTCCGGTAGCATAAGGAAAGAAAAATTTGAAAACCAGGTGAGTTAAATAATGAAAATTCTTAATAAAGGTCAAATGAACGGGAAGAGAAAAAGGACAGAAATAAATCTGATTTTAATGAAGCTAGGAATCCAGAATGATACATATTGTCGAAAGATGGAACTAGACGTGAAACATCCAATTTTAAGGTCGGGCGGTGGTCCATCAACCCAAACCATGTGTGCCTTACGCTCACTCCCTCGTACGAAATAATTTAGACGCTCGGGTATGGAGAGGGACATGCGGGATGGTAATACACATGTCAACATCGGGGTGCTGGGCATGCGCGCTAGCTTCATTTATTCTGTGTCCGCGCAAGCGCAGTGAGGACCGACCAGGTATCGTCTAAAACTTGCTGGAGCCATTATAATGTTAGCGAAGAATATAAGATTGTCATAGTCTTCCAGGTAAGTGTGGGTTCAGGTTGAAGTTTATAATAATAATATTTAGCACTGCGTCTTACTACCCGTTTGGGCTATACGCTTTAAGTACTAACTATACTAATGGATTAGGAATTGGGAAGGTTGAATTAGAGGGAGTGAACCCGCATTTGCGTGGAGGGAGAGTGGAAAAGCATTAAGGAAAAACCATCCCCAGTTCACCCGACAGAGATTCGAACCTCAATCACCCCGTCCTCAGCAGTCGAGCTTAACACGACTAGCGCGTTAGCCAACTACGCCACCGAGGCAGGTATTGAGGTTTATAATATCTTTAAAATGTTTAAAATAGTGTGCAGAGTTTACAAAGAGACAGGACCAGATATTTTGAAAAAAATAATACAAAATTAAACAAAGTGTCGGAAATGAGTTAGTTCTTATTGATCCGCTAGAAGCTGCAAATGACATCTTTCGAACTGAAGCAAATCAGGTGTACTAAGAAAATTTAATTTTACTAATTAAAAAATTATATTAAACACAAAAGTTAATTTAACTTTGCTACACCGATGAGGTAGTTCCCCTTTCTGGAAAAATATCCAAGGTACCAGACGGGTATCAAGCCTGGGACCCTTAGGCCTGTAGACGGGTGTGCCGACCACTATACCACGGGGTCACTTCCTTGAGAACTGATAGATAATATCAGGAAATAAGTTTAAATTAGTCAATGCGTCGTAATTTGTATTTTCCATGCTACTTGAACACGGTTTTGTTATTCTTTTATAGATTAAATATCTATAGACGTTTATAATAAAATTATACTATATTTTTTAGCTCAAATAATTTCAAGAGTTTAAAGACAAAGGGCCTAATAATACGAGTGCATAGATATACAAAAAATAGCTGAACACGTTTCTTAAATGTAGTTTTCCCCCAAGCATACGTACCACTTTCTCCATCTCTGCTTCACGTGTCACGTGACTGATTACATCAGTTGCGTCTTCACTCCCACCTCTACCTTTCACCCTTCACAGTTGAAAGATATAAAACCTTCCTGTTTACGACTGTGACGTAATGTAGTATTTTACACCCTTTCACTCCTTCATAAGATACCTCTGAGGATTGTTTGGTTATGATGAATACGTACCTACTAGTGGTGGCTATAACCGCTACTGTGAAACTTCTGGCTGAGTCCTAACTTTTAGCTCAGTCAGTAACTGGTCTGATGATTATATATATACATTTTTTAATGTTCAACACAACCAATAATTCTACTCTCTGGGTAATAAGATTAATCTATATGCAAATATTAGATTGCTATTCCGGTTCCCGAGTGGATAGTAAAACTGACTACTGATTCAAATTAACCTGGTTTGAAACTGTGCAGGGTATTAAGTGTAATTTTTTATTTTTTTTGCACACTTGTCTAATTAATCATACCTCACCGGTTTGTATTTTTTGTTTATAGGCCTACAACAAAAACTTCGGTTATTAAGGGATTACTATTTTTGTGTGCGCACCACGTATTACTATTATGCTAATGAGAGTATAATGAAGGTAGGATTAATTGATAATGTACAGTAACCTCATTTGGAAGGAAGAATAGTATAAATCAGAAATAACCCCCTTTAGCATACCCAACCGGGGCTCAAACATCAAACTTACCGTTACAGGTTCTCCAATATATTAAGAGATTAATGCCTTAGGCCATGCAAAGACCGGCGCAGTTAGGGTTAATACAATTAAATCTCTTAATAACAACACATTCTGAGATTAAAATAACGTCATTTTTTTAGAAGTTTTCGTTATTTGGAAATGTTTTACTAATATCATGATGTTTGTAGATAATTTATTATTTATGAACCTGTGTACTGTGCGTACATATGTACTAGAAACATATGTTTGTACCGTACAGCTTATTCAGTGTAATAATGACTAGTTAGTTAATAAGTACTATACCTACACATTGATTTCCTTATGACTGTACATTTTCTATAAAAGTATTCCAAATGTCAACATATTATTTTGCAGTCAATCTTGATAATATTTTACTGTGTTATTAGTGTTATTTTATGGATATTGTTAACATCTTTAAAATTTAAAGGTTGCAAATCACATGACTACGTATGAATATGTGAAAGTAAATATAGTAACATTTTTATCTGTCGGAATGATAAAAAAAATTAGTACATCCGTAACTCTCTTCAAAACATTAAGTATGTTTCATGTACGAAAAAAATGTTTAATGTTTAGTCTACCTTAAACGGGTTTACCCAGTCAAATTCAGGTACAATTCCTCTATATTATAGATTCCTCATTCCTAAACTATATGAAAATAGTACAGACAGAATGACGCAATGGGAATATAATTAAAATAGTTAATAATATCTTTGAAATTAATCTTTTCGGTGGGTAAGTTAACATGTTCAACTGTAGGTGGGGAGGTTGGAGTTTGATCTCAAGGCAGGTTCATTATGCTGTTATTTTCTACCTATTTCTTATTCTAACTCTAGGAGAAAACTTCTTAATCAATATCTTATTAGAGTGAATGCACATTTTACAAGTATCCCGGATGGTTGGTGAGACGTGGAGCTCATGATTCAATTTGAGTGGTAGGCTTAGTGTCCATGTTTGCACTTTCAACTTAAAGAATCAATTTTAAGACCAATCAACCGGAATATTATATAAAATATTACTATCAAACCAGCATCAAAGTGTGGTTTTCTGCAGTCATCATTTGACAACAGTGAAATTGGGATCAGTAGAATAGTTAATTTAATTTTAAAATAATCATATTTTAATTTTGTAGTTTTTGAAATATGGTAAACTATTTACATATGTTTTATGTTCACTAGTTTATAATGTAAAATACGAAAAACTGCTCCAAAATGTAACGCCTAGTTCGGGCTGTATTACTAACCTAAGAACGGTATGTATCGGAGGGTGGGTAGGGGGGGAAGGGGGGGAAGCGGTGATACGAGCTCTTAACTCAAATATATAACATGGGTTGGTGGTGGTGGGTTAAACACGTACGTAGTAAATTCCTCTTTATTGCTGTTTTCAAAATAAAAACAAACAAAAAAAGACCATATAATGTTATAGAGCAATTTTGAGGGAAGAAAAAGACGACAGTAAAATAAGATATAAAAATTTTGAAAAAAGAGCAGTCATCAATTACTTTTAAACACCTCACCAAGTTTTTTTATTTATTTTTTAATTAAAGGGGTTTTCAAGTGAACCTTTTTAGCACAAGGTGTCCAACAAACGACTTATAAGCTAACTTAATATGAATTAACACGACTACCCTTAAATGGTGAGAGCTTAAAGGTGTTAAATATTCAGAGGATAGCTAAACCAGCAAATAGGGTATTCAACATGTACTTTTTGAACCGAATGACTATATGAACACACGACTTACTAACTAAATTAATTATATAACAGACATAACAACTAGACCCCCAACCATCAACTCATCACTGTTAAAGGATAAATCCCAATTTAAACTAAGATACATTTTTATGCCATTGCAGGAATAAAACCGTGACTTATTTCAGTAGGCAGACATGGTATCAACTTAGATAAAGTGTCGGACAATATGTACTTAAAACATTTTGTTTAAAGCCAAGGGGAATTTAAATTTAGTCTTCATTTAATAATAAGACATGCTCGATAGGGCAAGGCTTCTGACTTTCGATATAAGGGTTGTTTCAAACCCCTATTAACACCGCAAATTAGTGGCATTGGTAGTCACGTGGACTAAGCACCAAGGTCATCTAGTTTCGTTTGCTGGTTAAATTAAGATCGGGGTAAAACAATGACTGGGTTTACTAGATGGTTTCCCACTCTCCCTCTACGCAAATATGGGTAAAATGCCTCCAAGTTCGACCTTCGTTACCCCTAAATCATTATCATAATTAAAATGCGTACAACTCAGGTGGGCAGTAAGAAATGTTGAAAATAATCCGTCAAATTTTATTTAACACTTCTAAAATTAATCAATGAGATTTTAGTCTGATTCTAGATAGTACTCATCAATTTTTTTAATTATTGCAACTAACACACAGGTTAATAACTATTTGATATAAGTGTTAGAGGTGAGGAGGATAGTGTGGATAGTAGGCAAACCACAATAATAAATCCAAATGTGAAAAATCGCTGCCAATTAATCCGACCGGTTTATGAATCATTACCTCTTCAACGCGGACAAAGTACAATGTGTGTTCGACGCCTAAGACTGCATGGTTACCCCTGAGAGTCACTTAAAAATTAATAATATGTCTGTAAATTGGGTCTAATACTTTTATATATATATTTATTTAACACCATTCTGGCTGTTAGTGCTTAATATTAAGTGATCATTTGCTGTCCTGAATTAAATTGGTTTGTCATTAATGTAAAATTAATTTTAATTTTGTTTTTATAAAATTAACTAAAATATCCAAATAAATATTATCCAAGTAAATCTACCCATAAACCCATTAACCATATATTTTTGATGGGTAAATGCACGGACATAAATGATATACAAACTATTATTTTAGATCCCATGTAGTTTTGAGGCAGAGATCTCAGATATACTCTATTCACGGTAGGAATTACACTCTGAAAGGTCTTTATTCATACAAATATCCTACTATATAATATATTTCTTTTAGGGAAAAGGGCCTTTCAGAAAACAATTCCTACGCTGAATAGACTTTACTTAACTAATAATAGGATACTGGCAGGAAGAAAGTTTTAGGATATACAAACATTATTTTTGTGGCTAGCAAATAATATAGTTTACTAATTTATTAGTATAAATTATTAGCGGATTATGTTATTTATCAAATTGACAGCTGCATATTATATGACTCAATATGGTTTCTTGGGTTCTCCATGTCTCTCTCATCACTTAGAGTTTACTTACTCGAGTTCTTCTCCTCATTCCAATCACTTAGATTAAGTCACTAATAGCCATAGTATGTAACGTATATATTATACTATTTTTATAGTAAATAGGATGTGGAGCATACTATTATTTAATTATATTTAGTATTAATTTCATCTAAATCTTAAATAATTCTGAGATTTGAACCATGGCTTCTGAGAGGTGACTGGATCCCAATCAAATCACAAATTATCGCCAATCCTGCCCAAGGCTGGGATCCTTCTATATTTTTATACTGTAGCCATAATTTAAAATTAAACATAGAATCATTAATACTTTTGAAAGAGACCACAGGTATTTCTTAAGAAATATTTGTTTAAAGAAGAAAGCAAAAATTCACCTATATAATTATAAATCTAATAGCAAACGATGGCCGGACTTACCCAGCATAAAACACATAGGTCTAGACCTATAATGATTTGGGACATTGGCTAGCCATTAGCGTTAAGACCCCACTCATGAAAAAATTCGAGATATATTATTTTCAGTTTCCCCCAACCCTTTCGTAACCCTCGTTACTTAGGTATGAACTAGACCTCGAACAGTGTAATATTTTCAAAAAAACAATGAGACTGAGACAAGTGAAACCATATAATTACTTTAAAAAAATTGAAATTGAAAAATAAGTATTTCAAAATTAAAAATCTATTTTACTGATCCCGATTTTACTTTTATCAAGTGAAGAATGCAGAAATCCGGAATGATATCTGGCTGGAGTATAATTTAGTATGTAGTATCCCCGCGTGGTTAGTTTACAAATTTGTTTTGAGGAATAACAAACACCTTTCAATAATATTTATCTTCTTAATCCGACCTCTTGTACACCAACCTACCCCACTTCAACATACGAAGTGCACTAAAACTTAATTGAACCTTTCTTCACCCAATTAAAACTAAGTATTACATTTAATATACTCAACGTGGAACAACATTAGACTTTATGCTATAGCAGAATTTAATTATTTAGGACAATATCAATAGCATATTGGTCACTTTATTAGCAAACAACCAAATCGATGGACACGTGGACTACACGTCAGGCTCATCTAGTCTGGGTTCCCGGTAATGTATAAGTTGGTTTCGAATTCTGGACAGGTTCACCGAGTTTATTTTTCCTAAATGTTGTTGCAAACTTGTCCATAGTGTATCATGTTGGCTTATTTCTACATTATTTTTTATTGAAATGAGAAAAAACTCAAACCGGAAATATTCTCCGAGATGATGCTTAACAATGCGTGCTAATGCTTAATGCCATGGTGTTTGCCCAACTCAAATGGTTTGCCACTCTACAACAAAGCAAATTCAGGTATATTGCCTTCAAATTCTACATTCCTCAACTCTACCCCATTAGGTTTATTAAAATTCGTTTATTCTGGATGTGTATTAGAACGTGACGGGAAAAAAAGTTTCATTTTGTTAAATTAACTTGTAAAATGTTTTAAAAAAAAGTTTCAAGTTAAATGGAAAGTGACACGGTCTTGAAGATGGAAATAACTTAGTGAAAATAACACGCAGTCTTCAAAGTAATATAAAACTAATTCATTCAAATAATGAAACATATACTACAAAAACTTATAAAAACAGATGTCTGAAACAATTTTTTTTATAGCTTTTCCTTCTTTCAGAGTTAATAAACAGTCGATCAAACTAATGAAGCTTTAATTCCAAGTATATTTTTTTTATCTTCTCTTTAAAATTATGATATTTTTTCAAACTGAAATTATTTTAATTCTCTTTTTCGATTTGTATTTCTTTTGCTCAATAGAATATTAACATATGCGCGTTTTTATCTCAAGGAGTTATTAATTATAAATAATGTTTATTATTTTTTATCTTTTAACTAGCATAAGAACACGGTGTTGCCCGTGGTAACCATGCAACTCTTTTCTTTACTTCAAGCAGAGAAAAAAAATCTCTTAAATTTATTTTCTTCAGGTCCAGTTTTTAAATAATAATAAAAAATAAAGTCAACATTTTAAAATTACATTTTCGAGGTGCCCGTGGCATGCACAGGGGCTATTAAATTTTAAATTTCAGACGTAAATATTGTGCAAAGTTCATAACAGATACAAAAAATTAATATAGAAAATAGAAGAATATAGAGATTATGTGGCTCTTATGGTTTTTACTTTTTAGATATTGAAACCTTAGCTCAATCGGTAGCGTGTTTGCCTGATGAGTTAAGGATCCTGGGTTGGATTCCCGGCATGTCCAAACATTTATCATTGATGAAATTATGGGTTTAACCTTTCACATCGATAAGTTAACGGCCGGGGACTGGATGTTGTGCCTGTCCTAGTCTTAAGTTGGATTATAAGGCATGCAAATCTACGGATGGTAGTGGAAATATGTGGCGTGAATAAAAAAACTGACCCAGGCCACAGGCTGGAAACCGTAATGTATTTAAAATTAGAAGTAATATCAAATATTTTTAAGGTTTGTAAGTACTGTACATTCTTATGGCTTAGTGCCAAAAAATGATAACTTCTATATGTGTGGAATTATTTTTAAATTTGGACAGTACCTAAAATAATTGGTCTTATATTTGGGTTTGTTCTATTAAAAATAAAACAGTACAACATTGTGCATGTATGAATGATTAATCAGTTTACTAACATCTTATTTACCCACACTCGGTAGCACGTGGGAAAAAGGCTAAGACCCATAAATTATAGTTTGCCGGCAACAGGAATTTTGCGATTCAAATACTGTCATTAAATTTTGAGGCTGTATTTTTCTAAAAAAAATTCCTACCCGCCCTTCAAGTAAATTCGGGTACAGCTAATCTAAATTAGATCTTCCTCATAAATATCTCACTAGTGCCGTTAAAATGCGTATATTTGGGACGTATTGAGAAATGGAGGCGTAAAGACAATAATTGAACAGGACCGGTTGAAATATCAGTTCGTGGATGTTGGAACTAAAATACAATAAATTCTAGTTTGAAAGAACTTTATTATAATTATACATGGACATATATATTTAAAATTATTTGAATATTTCTCAGAAAACAAATATAATTTTACATTATTTGTCACACACCCACACACACACATATATATATGTGTGTGTGTGAATATTTTTTTAAAGCAATAATTCAATAATAATTAATGAAAAATAAATAGTTACTCAAATTAATATATTTTTTCGTGTGAAAATTAATATATTCATTTTAATTACAAATAATGTAAAATTATACATATATATATATATATATGTGTGTGTGTGTGTGTGTGTGTGTGTGTGTGTAAGGGGAAATTTCTTAACCAACTTATTACATCAGCACTTCACTTGAAAACTAATTTAGTTATATAAAAGAGAAAACACTTAGTCCCCGGCTGTTTTTTTTTATCGTATGGCATGGCCGGGAGGGAAATGTCATCCAGGTTAGGTCCTCTTATGTGCACAGAACGTTGCCCAGGGTACATCATAGGTGTTTGTCTACACGTCAAACCCGCAATGAGATGATGTGATGATAGTTATTATCAAGTTGTTAAGCCGGTGTTAGTCTTAACCTAATTCAAGCCTAACTAACGAAACCCTGGTAGCCGTTGGGATCATACCCCTTAAGAGAATTGAACCCAGGATCCCTAGGGTCGTAGCCAGGTAAACTGACCACTACACCTTGGGGCCGGCTCCCCAGTTTTTAACTCACCAGTATAAAGAGGTAGTTCCCAATTTTACCATTGATAATTTTTACAGCCTTAACTTGAATCTATACCAGCTATTTTTGTTCAAAAGATATTGCACACTTTCAACTGAACTAACGTGTCAGCTTATTGAATGTATTAATGTGTGGAAAATATATTTATATTTAGTTATATTCTTCATCTGATGGCCTATTATAACTAAAATTCTTCAAATCCACATCGGTGGGAAAACAGTATACAAGTCAGTTAATTTTTGTCTAATTTTCCAGTGACGAGGAGGTTGGGATTCAAATCTCAACCGATTGTACTGATGGTTATGGTTTTTTAAATATTTTCTCACTTTAAATCGACGCAATACGGATAAATTTACACTAAAAGTATGACTTTCTCATCCCTAGACCACTGACGTAATTATTATACTATATTCCTACAACCCCGAATTGATACTGAAACGCAATGGGGGAAAAAAATAGGTAATATATATATGTAAACAAATAATATATAACTTATTAAATACAAAATATAGAGCTAGAAATATATATATATATATACACACACACATACATATAATAAACTACGTTACATATAAGCTATAAAAAGCTATTTCACTTTATTACTAGTATAATTCCATAGGTATTGAAATTATCTATAAAAGTGATAGATGAAGTGAGTACAAATTTATAAGAATTCCTTTAGTAACGTTTAAACATGTCAAAATAGTATTTTCCTATCGAAATCGGACAGGAGCGGAGGGATCTGGAAATTTCTAGGCTTATTTTCTGGTCGGGTCTCATTGAGCAACGCCACAAGCCGTGGTGAAATAAATGAACAGGGGCCTACACGTAGAGGTTAGGGTGGGGGCTGTGTGCACCGGGCTGAATAAAGCCAAGCAAGTCTTTTTAGGGATATCTAATGTCCCGAGTAAACAACACATCCGCAACGAACTCAAACAATAAAGACGAGATCATTGAAGTCCTAAAAAATCTGGTTATTCTTTTTGTATGACAACACATTTGGAAACATGCGAAATATGTTATTGCCGATGATATTGCTATTTTATTTAAATTTTTATATTTAGACTTGGATTAGAAAAGTATTGCTGTTAATCATTAGATTAGAATAGATTTAATCAGTATTGATATAAATTCTACCTTTTTTTTTATTGAATAGATTAAAACAGTTATGACACAGTAAAATAACAAATACAAATTTTAATTCACAAATGCAATTAAACCATCAATATTGTTTCACGATATGTATTAGCTCATCAAATAATATCTAATCTTCAATAGTATTTTTTAAATAAATTTCAAACCTATTCATTTTATTTAATATTTTGTATTAAACTTTTTCATTTTACATTACAAGTAAGTTACATTATAAAACAATTTATATTTATTCGATTGGTTATATAACCTATCTAATTGTGTTTGTGAATTTTAATTTGCATTTGATATTTTACTGTGCTATCACTATTTTATAATATGTTCAATTTCAAATTTTTGTAGAATTTATATCAATGTAATATTACTTTATTCCACATTCACGTACAAGACATACAGTACCAGCCTAGTCACCACTACAAGTCCAGAGCTTGCACTACCTGGCTGTTGGAACGTGCCACCCACCCTTCTGTCTTGATTAATACTAGGGGAGGGAGTATTATCCCGTTATAGCTGTAAGTCATATCTTATATTAAATTACGCTTCTTATAATTTTTCTAAAAGGTTGGAAATGTATTTGTTCTTGTATTTTCGTGAAGGGAGTGTGGGAAAGAATTTAGTGACTTTTATCCTGTATACATTTGGCTGGAACTCTGACTTGGACTTCCCCGTCAATGTAAAAGCAGGTTATACTAGCCTGACTTTAGTCTGCATCGGTGTATCCCTCGATGCAAATAGTTTCACTGTTATTGTCTGAATAAAGCATACGTTGGCTAACACGGAACAGCTTGTTAAAATCACGATAGAAATGTAAGTATCTGACCGTTACGAATCTTACTAAAACTGATTTAATATACCTTCATCAGTGATAGCATGATCTAATGCATCAGTGATAGCATGCTCTAATGCATTAAGTGATAGCATGATCTAATGCATCAGTGATAGCATGATCTAATGCATTAAGTGATAGCATGATCTAATGCATCAGTGATAGCATGATCTAATGCATCAGTGATAGTATGATCTAATGCATCAAAGTGATAGCATGATCTAATGCATCAGTGATAGCATGATCTAATGCATCAGTGATACCATGCTCTAATGCATCAGTGATAGCATGCTCTAATGCATCAGTGATACCATGCTCTAATGCATTAAGTGATAGCATGATCTAATGCATCAGTGATAGCATGCTCTAATGCATTAAGTGATAGCATGCTCTAATGCATTAAGTGATAGCATGATCTAATGCATCAGTGATAGCATGATCTAATGCATCAGTGATAGTATGATCTAATGCATCAAAGTGATAGCATGATCTAATGCATCAGTGTTAGCATGATCTAATGCATCAGTGATAGCATGCTCTAATGCATCACTCTCGTATTAGACTGTATTGCCAATGAATAGTAGATTGGGGTTCAAATCATGGTTGGGTATGTGTAGGTGGTCTTTTCAAAATGGTTTCCCACTTCACGCGATTGGGGGAACATTTTCTTTGAATTATAACTTCCTTAATTCTCATCTCTACCCCATTAGCTTACATATGTGGATAATCCAATCGGGTAGTAAGAAGCGGTGCACAAAATATATATTATATTCATACGTCAAGTCATGTGATCTGCAGCTAGAACTTTATTAAAAGTAGTATCAATACCAATGATACCCACTTCAGTGGCTGCACAATCAAAGGTGCTACTCTTGCAATAGACTAGACCACCGATGACGGGGAGATTGTGGTTTGGTCCCAGTTGGGTGTACTGAGAGTGAATTTTTCTAAATGGCTACTCACTCTTTCTCCGCACAAATGTGGGTGGCAAACACTTCCTCTAAAAGGCTTAGACCTTCCTCATCCCTAATTCATTAGCGTAATTAGTATATAAGCGTATTGCCCAAATGAGTAGTAAGACGCTGTGCTAAAAAAAATTACACCATTGATATTTATAAGCTAGTTGTTTACTATAAATACTTACCACAAATGTTTATATTTTTTAAATGGACCTTCCTACGGCATTCTTATTCCTTATTACGGGAAACTATGTGCAAAATTAGATCTATTTAGGCCTATAGTCTTGTCTGTCGTCTACGCACTTCATATGCTTTGTATCTTAAGAGTGCTATATATATTCCATTCACGGTAAGAATTGACTTCTGAAAGGCCTTTTTCCCTACCATAAATCTACTATATAGTAGGATATTGGTAGGAAAAAAAGACCTTTCAGAGAGTAATTCCTACCGTGAATGGAATATAGCTAGCCTCTTAATTCACAGTGAAGTATTGGAAGCGTAAATGCCATGCAGGTGGGCTGGACTATCCAGCAGGACAAAAGGCAGGTATTGGTTCAGTGATTAGTAGCTTGGGAGCATTAGTTAGAGGGTGGGGGAGTGCGTTACTCACCCCCTCTTTCAATCTACTTCTGGTCGGCCAGCTTGACGCACAGACAACAGCGAGAGACAATGCTCCCCAAAACCATGCTAACTGCTAGCACAAGCATTGCATTTTTAATATTCTATTTTGAAATATTTTGTGAAAACCATTAGTTTTTTCTCCAATTAGTGTTATTTCTTGATGATATTTGTGCCAATAATTTAATAGAAATCAATTAAAACTATGAGATTTTGTATGTAGGCCAATAGCTTTTTTTATAAAATAATGGGAAAGTAAATACCCTTTGGTCTGGAAAACCTGGGTAAGTAAAATAATTTTAAAGTGCAGGCCTTATCAGCGCTGTTTGAAAGTGTGTAAAATAAATACATTTTATCAGCAGAAATCAGCTCAGCTTAAAGCTTTATTCAGAATTTACCTTGGATAATATATTTCAAAATGAAATAACAGCAGAATTTAGACCCAATGTTTAATCTACCAAGTGTTTTAGTCATTCCACTTAGGGTATCCTTATTGTAAGAATGTAAGTTGGAGATAACCTTGGCGTTCTGTAAGACCAATAGCACATACATAAATGTAAGAAATATTTATTTGGTTGTGTGCACTGAAAACAATTTAAAAAACTCTGAATATCCTTTAGAGGTAACAAATCAAAAAATAAGTTGCCACTAATTAAATACTCTAAAAAGTTAATAGAAGCATCTAATTTTCAAAAATTGGTAAGGGAATACAACCTTAAAAAACATCCACAGGTAATAAATTTGCAAAAGACTTCCAGGTGAGGAATACTTTAAATAGCTTTTAGAAAATCCCAAATTAAAAAAAATCTTCTGGGTAAGAACCACTCTAAATAACTTCTAGAAGAGGATGATTCTCGTAAATTTGTCCAAGTGTGGACCACTCTAATTAGCTTTTGAGGGCATTCAAGTTTCGAAAGATTTTTGGAGGAGGGCTTCCGATTCCCCTTTTGGCTTGGAAGCCAGGACGTTAAAAACACTTTTATTTTTTGCTAATTACCCTTATTACACAAATACCATTGGATAGTATTGCCTATAAAATAAAAATATATACGGGGCTTACCTATAATTTTTAATTGCTGACCGAAAAAAGTTATCACGTTTTTCCCCACACAATTTCCTACTATGTTTTTACTATACATAATGACAAAGAAAGTTATACAAACAAGTACTATCCGTGAAAAATAAACCTCCTTCAAATAAATCCAAAAGTCATCCACGGTCTAATATTTTACCCTTCTAGGGCCTTTGGACTCCCTCTCAGTTGAGCCTGCCCCCTTCCCCCATTTTCAAATATCTTCCGGAGCCCCTGACAATTAGGGTTTTAGGTTTTGTTAAGTTTCAAAATAAAATTGCCAAAAATACAACATTTTAATGTAGGTGTAGGACAAATTCATTTCATACTAATTTTTTTATTAGTTGGAAAATATAATTTTAGGCCGAAATGAAACATCGGGCTATAAGTACTTTTTTAATTTCTAATTAAAATCATCATATTCCAGCAAAAAAATAATTAAAAAAATGTTGATGTTTGTTTTGGAATTTCATCAGGAAACCATTCAATGTGGAATAGTAAAAACATAAAATAACATTCAACTTTAGAATTTTTTTCGACCAATTGAACAACCTTAAACAAAATTCCCGGGATTATTATTTTGTTGTTGTTGTCTATCCATCCAATGGCTAAAATAGCATTTTAACCAGGTTCAATGTAATAGACCCATGATCTAGTACTGCACGAGGTAAAATTAAAATTTAAATAGAATAGTGTAAAACAGTTTACAGACCACCTTTCTAATTTATGTACTATTACTGTATTGACGTTCTGCCGTAAGTAAGTAAATGTAATCTTCACACAGTTCTCACGGTCACCGACAAGGTCTGAATGGTATACAACAAATACTTACGGTGAAACTCTAAGCTGCATTTATGAGAGCTGTAGTGTTGCACCGGAGTCATGGACTACGGGGATTCAGGGACGCGTCCCTCCCAGTCTTTCACCAAATGGGGAACCGAGGAATAGGGTATATTGACATTGGAAAAAAACACTTTCCCGTATATTATATTCTTTTACAAATCAATAAAAACATTGAGAATGTCTTATTATTGTACTGAATAAAGTAGGCATACCAGCATTGAATCCATAACCTATTAGTGTAATTATTACATAGGCGTATAACTCGAACGGGTAGTAAAACGTGGTGCTAAAAAAAAGGATATTCAGGAAGGTAAGGGAAGTAATAGCTTTATTCCTTCAATAATTGTAAGGTGGTGACTTGAGTTGCTGAGGTATGAAATGAGATTTGAAGTTGTGCCAGAATGAAGATGTGGAATTAAACCAAAGCACCCCAAGACGAACTATTCTTAAACCACCACTTAGTGTCATGGTTTTAATATCCAGGTCATTTATCAAATACCGATTCTGACGGGTCCGAGATCCAAATCAGAAGTATAAGTCATTTCTTTAACCTGTGTGAAAATCTTAGTCACGAATAGTAAATTGTTGGCAAATCGCAAAAAGCTGTTCATATTAGTGTAATTATATTTTTGAGAGGAAATAACCAATGAATGTTGTAAACCAGTGTTTTTCTGGAAGAAGAAAAAAACCGAAAAATCGCAGGTAAAATTAAAAATAACGGGGACTCGCACAACCTGGCAGCCGTTTCGAAACAACTGTATCCAGCAAGATGTTTCTTTCCCCTCTGTCACCTTACCTGCTCTTGATAGGTCTCCTTCCCAAACTCTAAGCTCCTCTTGGCCGGTTAAGAATCGGAGATGCAAGAGCGCGTCATCAGATGTATTCAAAATTACAAGAAAAAGTATTTCGTTTTAGGTAAATATAGGCAGATTTTCAGTAGTGTTTACATAATATTAATACACAACTTTGTTCAGAATTTGGTAATCAATGTTTTTATGTATCTATATCCATGTTTTAATTTTTTTTAATTATGCTGAAAACACACTATTTGATGATTTTTTAAGGAAAAAATAATTAATAAAATAAATTTTTAAACACATAGAATCATTTAATAGTCCTTTCTTTTATTGAAGAAAAAATATAAGATGTATATCTCATATTTACGACTAGGTATAACCCTAGAACAATCACTCCAAAATACGGCACTTGATAACCCTTAATATCATAGTATTATGCCATCTAATGGAATAATATAATATTATTATCCAACAAATTTTTTGTAATGACAGACCTAAATTAAAATGGATACAATTTATACAGAGGGCTACGGACCTTATGGCTCGGGACTTTTTGTACGGGTCGATTTGTTACTGTGGAGCCGATATATTCTTACATGCCTTATGGATACAGAGTATGTAGACAAAGCTTATTTGTTCATGTCAAAAATGCTGTTTGTGTGAAGGAATAATGGAAAACCATTTTAGGAAAAAGAAAAAATCATAGGTTCATACAGCCAAGATTCAAACCCCTACCTCTCTGTCACCGACAAGCCAAACTAAATAGACTATGTACAGAGGGGCCCAAAAATGTGAATACACACAACGTCCAAAATATTTTTGTATATAATATCTTGGTAATCTAAAGGTGATACACCCATAAAAAGATTAATGTATCTAATGTTAAAATAAAACAAGTGTATAAGGTACATACCGTGATCAAGTAAACTGGTCCAATATTATAGCAGAGGATTTGGAATTCGTTGATCTGCGAGGTCACTCTATTATTATTAGCACCGCGTCTTATTACCCGTTCGGGTTATACGCACTTACGCTAATGTGTAATGATAGGGTGATTGTGAGATGAAATGAAGGACCTACAGTTTAACGTGGAATCCGAACCACGGTGGAGGCCTGGCATTCCTCACATTCACAAGATGTCTTGTCAGAGGTGAAGGAAGGGTTTGGTAATCAGATAAATCTTTGCCGGGACCGAGGATCGAACCCCGGCCGCCAGCATAGAAGTCTGACACCTTACCCCTAGACTGCCACGTCACCGAGGCCACTTTAGTATGGTGCTTGTGAATATGCCATAGAACTTAGAGTTGTCACGAGTGCGTGTAATTTGTTAGTCGTATTGGAGGATCCGTTGGAAAATTTACGCTGCCATTGTCATTATATTCTACACACATTTTGAAATGTTCATCACCACTTCAAAATTACTTTGATTTGCTGTAACAACCACAATCTCTGCCATTTTGTTTTACTACCATTCATTAAGGTGGTTCTATCTTTCATTTAGCACCTAGCATCTAGCACCATCATTTGAGAAAATATATTATTGCTCAATTTTGAAAATATCTGTAAATATCCTCAATTAAAATGTGTATTATGTATGGATGAGCTTGAAATTTAGACCTAATAACCATCGTGTGTGTGTAAAGCGAAGATGTTTTGGGTTGATTGTTAAAATTTCACGCGAAATATCGTAACTCTGAGACCAAAGTAAGTAGCTCCAGCCTACTTCGAACACAGTCATTTCTAAAAGGATCATAACAGAATATTCCAAGATAAATTAGAGGATTGTTCTAGTGGTTTAGAAGCTACAGAACTGCAATTCTCATAATAAGTCTAGTTATCTTAGGAATTTTTCTTCAAGTTGGTGACGCCCTTAAATTATAAGGTTAATACATTTTTATTAAGTTTTGAAACAATTGATTTTTTTCATGTAATTTGTAAGTAGTTAGTTACGTAACATTTCATATCGATTTTGATTAGTTTGTAGAAATAAGTGTAGTTTGGAACCGAAGACGGGACCCGAAATAGTAGAACCAGCACCCGAACTGATACAATGTTAGAACCAAGTCATCGTTTTAATTTTATTATTGTTTTTACAGGTACACACCTTATTATAAGCGTCAGATTTCTCAACTATAGCGAGCCCTCAATCACACTTAAGCCACCTATATTATATCACAGCACAAGTACATTTTGACTCCACCCATATTCAAACCAAGAACTCTCATATTTGATTGATACTTGTAGAAAGCACTAAGACTCAACGTTTTTGACAAGGGATGAGGCTAGTTAAGCCATTTACAGTCCCCCTACCCCCTGCATATTAGCTGTTCATGAGTGAAGTGAGGAATATGGGGTGATAGTCCTTAGAAGGGACACAAGGTATAGACTATTAGTTGGGGATTGTGGTCATCGTTCATCTCCTTAAGGAGTTACAGGACAATCCTCTTACCCACCTTCACTTCTACCATCCCCTCTCCTCACCCCTGACACGCCCACTAAACTCTTCAGCAAGTTAACCAGATATCAAGGGGGTAATTAATTTGCCCTATGATGAGGTAATGTGACTTGAAGTTACTCACCAACTAATTGCGACATAATACCTGAAAACAACTACCCCCAGGACGGAAATAATTTGAGAGGTGAAACTACTCCTTCTGAGCCTCAAACACACAGTTTAATTTTATTTAGCTAATTCAATAGAGAAACTTGTACTGAAATAATGATGAAAGTTTTCAGGAAATAACCAGTGAAGTAGCTACTACGAAATATACGAAGCGCAATCAGCCAGTCATTGTTTTCTTCTTCGTTTTATGAAAAATTAACGCCACCAATAAAATAAATGGTACGGCGCACCGCACAGACTTTATATCGCTTTTATATTAAAATAGACATTTATCAAAAGCTCGTAAGATTTGTGAAACGAAATAATAGGTCTGTCTGTACATTTGTTGTAGAAACATTACACCAAAGTTCATAAATGAAATAATGTACATTGTTACTTACTTACTTTATGGCATAAGGAGTTAGGAACACTGTTCCAGAAAAATTGAGAAAAGAGAAATATATTTGTCCACCAAAGAGAATAAAAATACTAATTCATTTTCAGACTTGAATTAAAACGTATATATATTTGCTTATAGCTCAGAAATTATTGGTTCTATAAAAACATATTTTAAATATCTTTAATAGTACTGCAACTTTACAATGATAAGTTATCTCGTATCTCAAATATTTGTAGATAAATCATGAAAATTGGAAAATCTCACTCATGTAAAGAACCCCCAAAGTCATTTTCATAGGAAAATGAGAATTTCTATCTTGTTTGTAATGATAAACAGTGTTTAGATATACAATTTAATCAAACTTGTTGGAACTAATTGGGAGAAAATCGATATTTTTTCTCTTTTTGCCTTTCAGTAAACTACCCTTAGTTTTAGGATTATACGTTTAGTTCCAAAAACCCTTATGAAAACCCTAAAAACCATGTTTTAGCCCAATCGGTAAAATAGTTTCGGCTCTAGTACGAGGTACAGATAGACGGACGGACAGATAGGCGGCATTTCGAGAACCAATTTTTATGTTTCAGGGGGTCATGAAACGTCATTTATCAAAATTTCGATTCCGAATTTTTTGACGATCACAATACTTTCTCTCCAAGGTGTCAAAATAAAGTGAAAATACTGTCTGAAAATGGTTTGTATTTGTATGTATTGAGAAATGTAGATATATATTTTGAAACAATCAAGCATATTTTTTAGTTTATAAATACATATATAAAATAAATGTAATTAAAACCACTTGTTTGGAAATTATTCTGAAACAAATATAATTCGTTTTATATTTGTTTGAACTTAAACAACTTATGATGGACTTTACTACGAACTCTTTGATTCGGACAAGCGAGAAAGTCAGAAAAGGACAGTTTTAAAAAGAACTTTCTAAAAAATTTTTTTAGCATGTTGATTTAAATGAATATATAAAATAATGTTTCTAGGAAAACAAATTGGGATTACGTATAACTCGTAATACTTTTGAAGCTAGTTTTGATACAACATATTTTTTAATTGAAAATATATGTCCAGTATTCGGTTGCTGGACTTTTCATATAATGTGTTACTAGTCTACTGGCTGTTACCAAGTGTTACATGAATTAATTTATTTTCTTACTATCTGCAGCTTACACTAACTAATTTAAGGACGTCATATTAAGGGGATTAATTTGAAGTAAATGTATAGGCGACTCCCCATTCAAAACTATTATTAATCCACTACGCCAGCCAGCCCTGCTGGTCTAACATTCTGAAACAGACACAGGATACAATTCCCGCAATCTCACAAGACAATAAAGACACCTAACAGAGCGACAAGAGCACTTTTATATATTTTTGTGACTTTAGTTAAGATTATAGTCGTATCTTGTGTAGTCCAAGCGTATATATAGGTAAATATTACTCCAGAAAGCTTCAGAATAGGCAGCTTTTCAGAAAATATTCTTAATATAATATCATAAATAAAACAGTGTATATTATTTTGTTATAATATTATTTCAATTAACACATAAATCATTATTAATATATTTTTAAAATTATTATGTTCAGCTCATGGGTTATTAATGATTAATTAGGAGTGAGAAGGAAGTTTACATAAAGTGCACCGGTATTGACATGGTGCTAAAATGATAAAACCCAATGGGTAGGTCATATGGGGAAAACCAACCCTCCTCTTGCATGTACAGTACCATGCCGGGATTCAAATCCTGACCTCCTGTTAACCATGAATTTATTCTATGTGAGTTAAGCACATAAAAATGAAAGGATACCATCGCGAGTGACAGTTTTTTTTTAAAAAAAGTTTATTATTAATAAATACGTTTACAAAAAACCACAAAGATTTTAAAACTTTATTTATATAAAGGAAAAAATAAAAAGAGGATGAAACAGAGGGTGTTGTTCTATGTTCTTCTTTCACTCCGGGCTAGACGAATAAAAACTATAAAACATTCTGTATGAATCTGGTGTGCTCTTGAATAGCAGGAAAACAAAGGTCCCCGTCCTTCTATTGTTTCTGCGTATCAATTAGTCCCTTCACTTCTCTCGGCTGCGCTCTAACGGGAGTGATCGGCATTCATTGCCCCGCTCTCCCCTCCTCTTTTCTCTGCCCAAACACGATCACCAGCGCTAATGATGTGTTCTCTCACGTCCGTGGCTAGAATAGAGCGACTATTTTCCAAAGACCGGAAGAGCAGTTTTTTTTTAGGTTTTGATAAATAAAAAATCCCCAATAGAGGTTAAACACATTTGACGCCCATAGTTGTCTATGTACTGGGTCAAACAAATATTTGAATATAAAGTGGATATTAAGTTGCAGCTTGAGTAAAGTGGATAGAAGTTTAGGTTTCGTAACACAAATTACTCTAAATGTTGTATAATTAATTTTAGTAATAGATGCTCGGTTCTGTAAGCTTATACCGGTAATTACAGCAATTATAATTATATCATCTTGCTCTTATTGGAAGTTAAACATAATAGTTAGTTCAATGTTTTAATTATCCCACTTATATATCAATTTAGTTTCCCCTATTTTCTAAGGTTGGACAACAAAACATTTATAAAGAAGATACCTCTATAATGTTTTAATTTCAAACTCTAATGCTAGCTAATTTGGTTTCCTTATTTAATTCTTCCACGCCACAAATCTCTATAATAATGTATATGAGAATCATTTTTTTTTTTGAACGCTGCAGTGAAAGAAATATAAAGTTAAGGCGTCTAAGAGTACGCACATTAAGATTTTATCAATGTACACACATGGGAAGTGATTTGGTTAGCACACATTGGTTGGGGCTGTCGACAAGTTTGTTTGAGCTTTTTAACTTCGGTCAACTAAATTGTGTACGGCTGTGGGAAGTAAGAATCAATTTTCAGTCAATAAACTGTAATTTTTTATAAAGTAATTATAAGGTCTCCTAAATTAATAAAAACAATAGACCTAAATGTTTTTGTATTTTATAATGGTGTAATATGTGTGGAACAGAATGATGTGAGGTATAAAATATTTGTCATAAAGGGCTGCTATCTAGCGGTTATAATTCAAATTATTGCAGGAGAGTGCAAGCACCCAGGTAGTTGTTGAAGTTCTGTGCTTACTTTTACCCTCCTTGACAAAATTAAAAACCGTACATTATAATTTACATTCTCTGTGTTTCTTTTAATTTAGTAACAATTTTTTTTCTTTCAGATAAATAATATTTAGCACAGAGAAACACAAACGAACTAGTGAAAGGAAGTTGATATTCAATCAGGAAAAACTTAATGAAGAAAACAAAATGATTGCAGCAGGCTATAGCCAAAGAAAAGTTGCAAAACATCTAAGGACAAATGAATGCACGCTTCGTAAATGACTTAAGCTGTAAGTGATATCTATTAAGGGGGTTGATAACTCCGGAGGAGATATTTTCTAGTTTTTTGTTCTAATTTTTGATTGAAATTAAATATCAAAGTGGTGACTCCACAGTGAGCAGTAAAATTATGCCTATTATAAACACATAATGACACAACTTGTTTAATGCAGAATAAAATAAAATAAAAATCTTACTACTGTAGGATGTTAATAAGCATACTATGGCAATCGTTATTCAATTACATTATCTTTAATAAATGTCAAACTTATTAAAATTATAAGGAAACAATATAAAACACCTCAACTCAAATGTTACATTGTCTTTTAAAATCTCAGGTTTCTCATTAAACTGGCAGGATATGTTTCAGGGCACAGTTCCTACACCACTCGAAAGGTTCCGAAATACATTCACTGCAGATATGGAAAATGATCTGGCAGAACACTGTCGGTGGCTGGACTCCAAATTTTATGGCTTGACAAGAAGACAACCGATGAAGTTAGCTTTCGAGTTTGCAGAATTTAAAGGAGTCAGTAGCAGGTTCAACTGTAACAAGAAGCTAGCGGGTAAAGGATGGGTGGTTGGATTCTGCAAATGGCAAGGCCTTTCACTAAGAAATCCAGAATAGTGCAGTTTAGCGCGTGCGATGGGCTTTAATAAAGTTCAAGTTGAGATTTGTTTGGGGGAATTTAATAAACTGCTATGAACAATACAAATTTCCTCCAATAGAATCTTAAGCATGGACGAGTCCAGATTTTCGACTGTTCCGAATAAATCTCCTAAGGTCATTTCTACCAAAGGAAAGAAGACGGTATGTATAGTGTCTTCGGGGGACAAGGGTCAACTAGTCACTGCTGTTTGTTGTCTTGAGTGCAAGTGGGTTCTACGTTCCACCAGTTTTGATTTTTCCTTGCAAGCAAATGAATCCTCAACTATTTAAAGATGAACCATACGCAACCTTGCTTCTTATTTCAGAAACAGGTTACATGCATTCTGAAATTTTCATTGATTGGCTAAAGCATTTCACTTCCCATGTAAAACCCACTAAAGAAGATCCAGTGTTACTGATCCTAGATAATCACTTCTCTCATTGCTCCCTCCGTGTAGTTTTCTTTTGCAGGGAGAATAACGTTACGCTGCTTTCACTACCACCAGACTCAAGTCACAAGATTCAGCCTCTTGATAAATGTTTATTTGGGCCTCTCAAAGTAGCCTACGCAAAAGAGGTTGACAAATGGTTGGTTGCACAACCAGGTCAAGCAGTCACACAAATGCAAGTAGGAACTTTATTTCGTGCAGCTTACTCAAGAATTGACATATTAGAAAAAGCTCAACGTGCTTTCTCATCAACAAGTATTTTTACGTATAGCCCGGACGTTTTTTTCAGATGAAGACTTTGCTCCAGCAGAGGTAACGTACTGGATTGAAGGAAATGAAACTGATAATTTTGCTGAAAATGCTGTAGAGCCAGCTTATAGCACTGTGCAACCATCTAAAAATATTGTGGAATGGACTGAATAAATCTGGGCAAATTCTTCAAATACTGTGTTATCTGCCAAACATATCCATTCTCAAAAAAAGACAGTCAAAGAAATTAGAGAAAAATGGTTAATTTTGCAAAGAAACTTGATTTTTCGAAGCCATCTACATCAAAGAAAGCACCGCTACCAAAATCTGTCAAAACAAGTGAAACTTTTTGTGGAGGCTGTGGAGAATTGTTTGAAGAAGACTGGGTGCAGTGTGGCAGCTGTTCTGAATGGTGGCATGAAGCATGTTCGGGATATGATGAGATTGAACCGTTCGTTTGTGATAACAACTGCTAGTGCGTACTCTTAGATGGTATTGCGTACTCTTGGAATACATGATGCGTACTCTTAGACCATAGGGCGTGTAAGAGTACTCATTTACATATCTCAATATAAACATTATTTTATCTGTTAATATAAGAATATTTTTAGGTTTCATGCTGTAAAATAAAGCAGCACAGAGTAATAGTTATAACCATGTATGTTTTATTGATTAAGTTTTAAAAATATAGTGTTTATGGCTTGAAACGTATTGGGTGCGTACTCTTGGCCACCTTTCGAAATAAATATATACGTATTTTTTGAAAGAGTGATTTCTAATTTTTTAATACTTCTTGTTTTACTTCTTACTATGTCCAGACTATCTTCATATTTGTGATAATAGGGCAAGAATTATGGTACAAAGGTATAATTTAGAGGCAATATATCCATATTTGTATAGATGAAGAGTGGAAAACCATTTAAGATAAAACAAACCTCAATAGTTTCAGCTGGGATTCTAGCTCAGACCAAAAACTCTGACCAGAAGGAATTGACGGGTGTCCACTAACGCAGGTGTGAATGGTTTCATTAGTCCTGGTTCTTTTGTTCTCACGTTCAGAATTTGTTAGCCTTGGAAGGGAAAAAATCCAATAAATCTAGCATCATTGTATCACGGGGAAGCTACAAATAGCTACTGGAACACTGTAAATTAAGCCCGGTTTTTGTTAGCCAAACTACACCCTGCTACCACCCTAACTTGCCATCCCAAACATTGGTACGCGTGACGTCAATTTCAACCAGACATTGATTGAAATTAAAATCCAGCATGCGTAGCGACCATTTCAACCCAGTCTTTTTTTTTTGTTGGTCGATGTCTATTTTTTAGTGAATTACATTCCCGTGAAAGGGAATTTTTTCCAGTAACCTGCAACATGTAATGATACTAATTATGATATGTCACCAATTACGTGGTAGGCCCTACCTTCCTACGCCTCAATAAGTATCGTTACACTCTGACAAGTGTACCAATCATAATAATGTACGTGTTTCTAGTCTATTATAATAAAATTACCGGATTCACATGGATACATTTTGTGAAGTTAAAATTGTTCATGCAGAATCTAACACAGGCGGAAGCAATTATTCTTGTTTTAGGATAGGTTTAAAACAAGAGTAAGAATTGGTTTGCCCCAAACAAACACACTAAAATATATTGTGTGCATATTTTTATTTATTTATTTGCACTCAACAAATTTCAGCTCATGGCCGGTCTTACAATTTGAGAATTACTTATGCTAATGTTATTCTAAATATTTTAAGAAGTTGAGTAGTAAACATATAAAATAACCAGACAGCCAAACGAAAGTAGTTATTTAGATAGATCGATGCTGGCAGGTTGCGAAGTGTATACATTAGCATAATGTGACGTGCTGCTTCCTGTTTCACTGTATTTATTTTTTATTTATTTGAAATATTTAACTTGCACTTTTTGAACCAACATGATTAAAACAAAAAACACGAGAATTTCTATGAATGAGAGTGAAAGGGGCCTACTAATTTTGCCGACTAAGGTATTATCATATACCTACCTTCCAAGTTTCTTTTATATGCCGTCATTTACATGGGACTGACGGCTTTACTTTCCCTCCGAAAGAAGTTACGTTACGGAATTTTATCTCTCACAAAAGATCTATCGACCCCGGCTGGGTTTAAATCCAAGAAAATTGGATCCTGAAGCGAGTACTTAGCCCCAAGACCACCGAGGTCAACCTTTCTGTTTTGAAATATAGGGTGGTTTTTCAGGTACGTTTAATGTAAATATGTAAACCCCACAATACGTAAACACAACACAATGCTGTGAGGGGAAAAATAATACAATATATATTCACTCTACATGTTGTGCCTTTAATTCTCTTATTTGGAAGCAGTGGTGTGTATCCTTAAATCTTTTGATGAAGTCACGTATTTAGAGAATTAATTATCAGTCTACGTTCATATTATATATTATTTATGTTATCAACATCCCTTTTTCTCAACTTATACAAAGCATGCAGCGATGAACAAGGTATCAGTGGATAGGATTTATTTTACCGTTCTCTGACATAAGTTTGCGTTAAAAAAATTGTTTGTTTAAAATATAAGTTAAAAGAAAAATCCAAATTCAAGATGATTGCATTCTGACATCAAATTCTATATACAAAGAGGTATTGTATATTGTAAATACGTTCACATTAATAAACTCTCGTTGCTATTTTGTGTATACACTTTACTGCGTATTTAATTTGAACAACCCTACAAAAGACTAAATCATATTTTTTTTTGGGGGGGGGGGGGGGGGAAGGTAGAAAGTGCGCAAGTTTCGCAAGGGTTTACTGGCTGTTTTATATTTTTGAACTGTTTTGTTATAAGGAAACACCTCGAAGAGGAATTACACGAGCTTTTTTTTATAAAAACCTGTATATATTCTCTTTTGTGTATTAAAGACACACTATGGATACAGTAATATAGTATTTTATATAACTCTCAATCTACCAACATTAAGATTCTTTTTTTTTGTTCTAGTTCAATTATTTTATTTGGGTCATTTAAAACACCAGAGGGACATTTTAAATATTTCATCACATAATTTGTTATAATTAATAACAAAACAAATATATTGGTAATTTCAATAGATGTAAGTGTTTGGGGAAAATGTTATCTATACGTAAACCACTCTAGAAAACAAACAAAAAAATTTCAATCCAAATAAAATGTAGATAATTAATACAGAACAGGCCACACACACTATACGATCTGGTAATTATTACTATTTATCAAATTCACATAATTATCTCTATAACAGTCCTTTTTGTTTTGTTACGTTTTACAGCTATATAGAGACTGGTGTTGATGGTAATTGGTAGCTGTGAGTTGTTTTGGCGCATAGCAAAGATTCGAAGAACTTTTGATTATTAATTTCATTCTGACAAACAAAACATTGTTAAATATCTTTTTTGTTTCTTAGTTAAACAATAATATGCCTTGCAGTATATTTATATAATTTATTTTTTACCTTGTTTATGAACTCGTTTGAGCTAATATGCATGCATATTAATTACCATACACTACATAGATATGACGGAGATTGAAAATAAACTGAGGAAAAACAACCGGTTGGGATTCAACCTCCCTATCACCGGGATACTAGACTATATTACCTTGACGTTTAATCCACGCGTCCAACGATGCCGGTTTCCCTAAACTATGTTTAAATTATATAATGTAGCTTAGTAAAAAATAATGTGAGTTTCTTCAGTTTTGTAAATATTATTAACGGAAATGCGTGTGTACACAATTTTTACCCTTAAACATATCTCAATATTCTTTATGATGGGAGAACATTTTAAAGTCGGTAAACAAACGAATGACGACCCTCCCAGAACTTTCAACTGAGATGTTATCTCCCCTTGGGTTGTAGGATGCGGAGGAGGGAGGGAACTTCTCTACCAGACAATGTCTTGATAGTCTGTCTTTGTTCACGCCACATCACTAAGGATTTGTTGGGCTAAAGAGGAAGATCGTGTTAAGTGCACTGTACAGATTTTAACTTGGAACACTTCGAGTTGATACACCTTTTAACATTTAAAATCTACTAATTTTTCCAGGTTTTCAAAGTCATAAGATATTAGCTTTACTTGTATTTTATATGAAAGGTTATAGATAAAAAAATATATCACTCCTTTCACAAAGATTTTATTCAATATTTGACACAAGAATATTTATAGACAAATGTATCAGTACGTTTAGTAAAATTACATGAGCTGTTGGTTAAAATCGATAGGCTACACTGAGTTATGCTCTTTTAATTAGTAAGTAAAAAATATTGCAAAATTAATATTTGAAAGTTCTAGTCTTCTTTAATCTTCAATCTGAACATTGATAGGCCTTTTACCTTCACGCCCTCCATCTGAAGCTATTGTTATTTTTTAGCTGACTGCAATAGCTGAGCCCAATACTTTTTAAATTGGCCTTGATTTCTCCCTAACATAGAAAATTCCTTAATTTTTATTAGTTTTCTCTGTTTTCCAAGTGCGGATCAACACTGTATCTATTTTATCGTCTATTTTTAAAATTCTAGTTACAAAATACCAACATTTCCTTGTTTTAAAATGAATATGGCTGGGGATCATAATATTACAATAATTTTAATAAATACCTTTGTGTTCTAGGCCTTACTATCCGTTTGAGTTATGCACAGTTTTACGTCATTCGGGCGTAGACGAGGAATCTAGAAGGAATATAGGACCAGCATTTTTGAAAAGGCAGATTGGGGAAAAACAGAAAAGAGTATTGTATTGACATATCCCTGAACTTAGAAAGTATAGATATAATTTTGAAATGACCCACATCGATGGACACGTGGCTTATAATGTTTAGTTTTTGCCAGTGACGAAGAAGACACTTTTTTTAAACCAAGACTTTTCTTAAATAATTTTTCACTCTTCCTCCCCTAAAATTCAGGTACATTTCATTTAAGTTCTGCTTTCCTAATTCCTACACCATCAGCGTAATTGGAATTTGTGTAGGCTTGATTGGTAGTAAAACACAGTGGTAAAGAATACATAATATCAACATCAATTATTAAGTTGTAATATTATTTTGACAGGGGTCGGACAGGTCCGTGAAACACATGCAAGACCGATAGTCGGTTGTTTCAGTGACCGTCGTCATTAAACCGTTCTTATTGCGGAGATGTCGAGCTCTGGAGTGAACACCCCCTCTACCTCCCTCCTCCACCTCGTTCTGTCTATAGATGTGTTGGAGTGTTGAGGTGATGACAAGACTCGTTGTACCATGTCACACAGCCCCCTCACACTTCTGTACCACTCGACTGGAGAGTAACAGAGACAGACTTGGGGGGATCTCAACTAACTAACTACACACCACTGCGATAGCACCGTACAGGCATACATCACAGTTTTTATTTATCTAAACAAATGTATGGTCGTATGGTCTCACACGTTACTTTCGCATTAGATTGAATTGCTGGTGGATGGGATTCAAACTCCCCAACAGGTTTAATTAGCGTGGCTTTCATAAATAGTTTCCCACCCATCGTCCATTCAAATAGGAATACTTTTTCTATTAATTTCACCTTACTCATTAGTACAAATATATGGATAATCAGAACGGGTATTAAGACGCGGTGAATAAAATAAATAGTACGATACACCGAACAAACACTCATTTATCTCAACATTTACAAAAAAAACTGGTAAAATTTGTGAAAATAAATAAAACCCATTGTTACAGAAACACTCCACTAAAGAGCATACATGAACTAAGCCATACTGTTATAGAAACATTAAGAAAAAAGGAACATCTCTGTCCACCAAAGAGAATAATAATAACTTTTTGTTTTCAAGAGCTGTTTACAGCGCATAAACTATTAGTTTTATAAATAGATATTCAAAACAATTTAATATTTTATTTTTAAGAGTACTACAACTTTACAATGAGGTTATTTCGTATCTCCAAAAGTCATGGAGAGTCTTGATAAAAATTAAAAGTTCCCGCTGATATAAAGTTTCCTTAAATTAATTTTCAAGGGAAAATACGAATTGCCATTTTATTTGTTATGTTAAACAATGAAAATATATAAATTTTAATTAAAATTGTCAGAGTGGATTTTGAGAAAATCACTTATTTCTCTTTTCACCCTTTAGTAAACTACCCTTAATTTTATAGTTGGATATCTAATTCAAAAAATAAAAACCTCATAGGAACCTTATGAAAACCCTAGATAGTAAGTTTTAGCCTAATTGGTAAACGGTTTAGGCTCTAGTCCGAGATAAAAACAACGGCAACGTGAACAAAACTTTTCCGGCTTCGTCAACATTTATCAAAATCTTGAGGGTGATAATTTTTTTTCAATCAGAATACTTCTCCCTCCTAGGTGTTGAGAGAAAGTAAAACTTTACAATTATTATAATAGATTTGAAGTGTTATATGGTTGCACGTCTTACTACACATTCATGATATTGTGATGTTATTTTTGCTAAAAGAATTACTTAAATTATAAATTTAATAGTCAGTTGAATCAGTCTTTAAAATACCTAACTACGTTGACCACTTTACTGTATTTTTTTTTATATTTCGATCACAGCTCCTAAAGTTTCGCTTATTAATTATTTCTATATTAGATTTTCTTTCTTTATTTTGATTCATAAACTTCCAACCCGCCATACTTGTTATTTTTCTTTGTAAGTGATTGTAACTCTATCTGCTTTAGAGAATAGTTTATTTCAGAACTGTTATGACCTTAGTTTATTTTATGTTCTAGGATACTTACATTATCTGTCATTTGAAGAACTAATTGCCCCTAGCGGAAGAGATTATCATTCTCGTTTAGAATTTGGCACGAAATTTTAATTAATTTTAAAGATGTTTTATGTTTATTTGTCAAATTATAATATTAATTTATTTTTATAATAATACTTTCACTGTCTAAAGAGTTAAGTTTTTTTATAAGCCTTGGCAACTAGTTATCTCCTAACCTGGGAATTAGAAAGATAAGGAAGGACAAAATTTGGGCCCTGTCCTTTAATATTGAATTTTAATAGCGAATTATCACTTTCAGCCATAAAAAAAACTGTGCCAAAAGTAAGGGCTGACCTTCAAGGAAGAGTAAATGTGAGTTTTCACGAAGATATTACACAATATAAGCCACTTAGCTCAAAAAAGGGAGGAATATAATTGCTACGAGAGATTCATCATCCATCATCAACATCTTGTTTCTAGGAGCTTAAATTACACTTTTGAAGAACGCTTTATATTAACATTCTATATAAATATTCCAAACCCGGTATTATTTCATCCAAAATCATATTTAGGTATCTTAATTAATAACTATTATTTTGTCATCAAAATTCAAGTGAGAATCTTACATTTTTAAGTATTGCTTGACAATACTTTTATTAATTTTATAACATAGGAGGCAAGTCTTATTAGGTAGGGTTAATTTAAAGGTTGTTTTTTTCTCCAAAAATAGTTACAAACACACTATAAATTTCACTGTGTAATTTATTTATAATATTAATGTACATCGTATTTTAAACATTCCATTCCATTTATAGAGTTTCATTAGGTTGGATGTCCATGTCAATAATAATAATTTGCTCCAGGAAAATATGCAGTACATTTGTGTAAGTGTCCAGCATGAGTTAAAACTTTAGGTAAAGTCCAGGGGTCTTGAGGGAAATTTTTTTCGTCTTTCCGCTGAGCATTTAGTTTCTGGAGATAAATTTATTCAGTATAAAAAATCTGTCTACCTCAAAAAATAAAAAGGGTTGGGGCCCAACACTACTATACCAGTGTATATATATATATCAATTAAATAAAATTCATTTATTCATAACCAATAAATTAAAAAATTATATATTCATATACTTTTTTACCACAATATATACATACTAAAATTAATGGGTAACGACTGAGAAGGGTAGATATTTAATGTAATTGCAACAGAATTTTTGTGGCATGAGAGTAGGAAGCCATACAGGAAAAATAACCTTCTGTATAACAGTCTGGGATTCAAACTCCAAACTCTTCATCACTGCAAGCGAGGGAAAATTAATTCCTTAGATCACATGCCAACCAATGTGGGTTCTATAGAAACTAAGTTATAAATTAGGAAACTCATGTGGGAAGATAATACAGTTTTCTCATGTCATAATTTTATGGGGCACCTACCGGAGCACTGAGTTATATTGCAGGCGTCCACAAATAGTACGTTATTTAAGAAGTTTTTTTTTTATTTAAAAAAAAATTACTCCACACCAAATTGACGGTAAAAACTATCAGCACGTTCCTAAAGGATTAATGACCTCACTTTTTAAGTTTTATAATTTAATTTATTTTTAATGGAAATTTGCTTTTTTTAAAAAAAGTTCCTTTACGTGAAATGTTGCAGTTCTGAAATCAAATTAAGTGATTTGTAACATAGATGTAGCCTGCCTTCAGGTGAGAGCACGGGAAAGTCGAGCTGAGAGTAATATTTTGCAGTTTTTGTATCAAAACATATTTTTGTTCAAAAGAAATCAAATAATTTCACATTATAAAATTGAATTGAATTTTCTTCACGTGGTTATCTCAACATTTATTGAATATCTGTGAAGGGTGCCCTGGAATTTATTTACACTTTTCCTCATAATTTAAAAAGTTTTTTCTTATGATGCCACTATGTTCATGAAATATGTTTTTTCTAAAAAATATTTTGCTATACAAACTACAAAAAAAAAGTTATTAATTCGCGTTCCATACACTACTACCTTAAACAAATGAAATCATTTTTTAACAGAGCTACAACGGAAGCCTAAAATAATTGAAAACTATTTGAGTGGTTTTGATGCTTCAGAGCTTTATTCACCCTAATAAAACGCTTTAGCGTGAGGATATTACTTTGAAAGTAGGCGGTCCTCTCATAATGATTAGAGCACCTATTACCATTTCAAAGCTTTGAATGTTTTAAATTTCCCCCTGACTGCATAGGTAGCCCACCTTAATTCCCTGTATAAAGGTATACTAACATGAGTTGAGGAACCGTAACTTATTCTCAACCCACTTCACCCTTAACTTACCTGTCAAAGTTTTCACACTTGGGAGGAAACGCAACCACGCATAGCTTCACGGTTTAACGCATCAAGATTCCTCAGTTCTCAAGAGAACCGAGACATTTCTAGGTTTCCTTATGTTTCCAGTTTGATGCGGATTTATTTTTGATCAAATATAGATTTGTTGAGAAGAAAGGGTGGGAAAATAAGATTTTAAAAGAGTAGTGTTTTATTTTTTAGACTTATTAAAAGGATAACATACTTAAAGACATACATCCTAACGTTGTAGCATTTATAATGGCAATGACCTATTGGTAGTTTCATAACCACTATAACATAGGTTCTCAAACATTTTTGCCCCCAGAACCCTAACACCCCTAAAAAATAATCATCGTGGAGCCCCAAAAACAGTTTGTTTAATTAGTTATTGATGCTTACAGCATTATAATTAAAAATTCGGAGAAATTATTAAGCATATATTTATTAATTCCATTAATTTTAACTATAAGTGATTATACAAATATATTAAATAATTATTTCTTAAACATAACATGTGTACTTTTTAGGGGGGGGGGNTTCCCACGGGAAAAAATATTTTTCGTTCCCAACCTTACTGTTAAGAAACATATTCTGTAATCCCGAAAATTTCGAGAATTATCTTTTTCTATATTTAACTTACTTTTAAACTTGATTTTCATGTTTTATTTATTATTTTAATATAAATATGTTTGTCAACCTATTCTGGATGTAAATTTAGATTTAATATGTTTTCATAAATGTTTGTAATTTAAGTGGCCTAACTTATAGCAAAAATATATCAAATTGCTTTAATTTTCAACTTTATATATTTTGTTTAGATTTCATATATTATGGCCTATTTATTAATTTAACAAATTCTATATTATCAGTGTTTTAATGTGTGTAATATCAGCAAATTCAGAAATAATTAGTTTTACATTTTTAATTCCCGTTCTCATCTCGAAGTAAGGGATTCTAAAATTACGGTTCCAGATCTCGTCTCAAACCAATAAAGTCGATTTCTCACACCCCTAGTATTTTTAATCACATATCTTCTTCTTCATTCAATATGTTGTAATATTTTTTTGTTTGAAGTGTATTTTAAAAATCCAGCCCCAACCAGAGTCTAAACTCTAGAGGAATCCCTGAAAGTCTCCAAGGAGCACATTTTGAGAAACGCTGTGATAGAACAATCAGTAATCTAAAAATGTTCTCTAGGGCCCCTATTAAAAATCACTCTGTTTGAGGAAGGCTAGATATACCGGGTGAGTTTTAACTTATGTTACAAAAGCTAGGAGCATATTTCTGATGAAAAATTGGAAGCAAATGTTTGTATAGTTTTTCTCTGAAGCCATTATTAAGGGAGCGATGAAGCTTTAAAAATCAAATGCTTTCACTCTGCCACAGAGCCACCAAGGGCCTGTTCCATGGCCAGTACGCTCCCAGACCTAAATCCCTTGGATTTCTTTCTATGGAGCCACATCAAAAGTGTCGTGTACAATACGCCCATGGAAGACAAACCCGACTTTGAACCCTGAATGGTCGCAGCGTGGATCACTGTCCGAAACACACCAGTCATGTTTCAAAGAGTGCGACAGTTCATGCTCCGGCGATGTCGGTGCTGTCTGGATGTTGATGGCCGGCAATTTGAACATCTGCTATGATAAATCACGAATGTTTGCACAAGGGCTGTTGTACGGCTACCTACTGTACATTGAGTAAGAAAAGTACATACTTCTCTTAAGTTACTGTTCTCCTACTCATTTGTTACATTGTTATAAAATTGTTGTTTAGTCTTATGTATACGATTTTCAAGGGCTAATTGCTTTCTTAGAAATGACTTCAGAGCAAATATTTAAACAAATCCTCATCCTAGTTTTTCATAAGGAATATGTTCCTAGATTTTGTAACATAAGTTAAAACTCATCCTGTATATTTCTGTTCACTTACTTTGGTCACAGAACTGAGAAAATTCACGTGAAACGTCGTTGTAATGAAATAGTTTAACCTTTTCATGATTTTATTAAATTGTAAAACTTAAAATAGTAACATTTCGAGACCTTTCACTATATTGTTGGCATGAACCTTGTATTTAAATGACAAGCCACTACTTAAATAACACGAGATTTTGGAAAACGTGTTTGAGAGCACTGGAAGATTGCCCCTTAAGGTAGGACTCCCTCGGAACGTCTCGCGTCTCACGTCCACGACCGCAGGCGTGGGGGTGAGTCGCAGACGCGGGATACAGTGTTTTCCTGGATGCATCTCTTGGTAACCAGTCGTGGGTAATTTTATATGCAGTACATATAGTTTCTCATTTATCAGAGTTTTTCAATTGTGTTTTATTTAATGTTACGTCTTATTTTGTTATTTTGGAATAGCTGTAATGTGCTGTCCTTCATGTGTTGGGTCAGGTACACTGGCGAAGATATCTCAAAATTTGAGGGTGAATTCTTTGACCACCTCTTTAATTACATTTTTGTCCTCTTCTATGAAGAAATCTTGGGCCATTTTTAAAACCAACCCAAGCAAACACAAAACTAAATACAACTCTAGTAAAGCACACGTTGCTTGGTATAGGCGGATTTAAAGAATCTAATTTGGGGGTGCTGGCTGAGTTGTGAGTAGGGGGAGGGGTTTCACAGTGGTAACATTTAAACCCTCGTGAGAAAGTGCGATATTTTGATTATATAAAGAAAAAGGACAAACAAAAGTAATTTTTTGGACCTGATTCTAATTTAAATAAGTTTACTGGACAATCTTTAAATAAGTTTAGATTTAATAACATTTATTTAGGCCTAATATTATTATTATTGTTTAGCACTGCATCTTACTACCCATTCGGGTTATACGCTTTAAGCACTAATCACGCTAATTGATTAGGAATTGGGAAGGTTGGGCTAGAGGATGTGAAGCAGCATTTGCGTGGAGGGAGAGTGAAAAACCATTTAGGAAAAACCCCCCCCAGTCTATCCGACCGAGATTCTAACCTCGATCTCCCCGTCCTCAGCGGTCGAGCTCAACACGACTAACGCGTTAGCCAACTACGCCACCGAGGCGGGATTAGGCCTAATAATTAATTAGGACAGCTACATTAAATGAAACACTAAGTATCCCTATAATGCTTTATTTTAAAACATTTTCAGCACTCAGAAAATATTTAGAGCATACAATATTTACTTACAAAAATTTACCAAAACAAGACCTTGCAATACATATTGTGGTACTTCCATTTTTTTCACAGCTAACCGTAATTTTTGTAATGTTTCTGTTTTAAAGGTTAAATTATTTCTTTTTGTTTAAAAAATCCTCGGGGGTGCCGGGAACCCCCTACGACCCCGGTAAATCCACCTACTTGCTCAGTGGTGCTCTCGGAGCAGTGTGTGTGCAGGCGCAATGTAGAGACGCTGGACGCGCACTCTGGTCGCCAGTCGCAGTCGCCTAGAAGGAACTGGCCCACACAAACCATGGAAACCAATCCGATTGCTAGTCTCAGAAGCGAGATGCGCCAAGGGAATCCTACCGTCAATATCTACGCCACACAGGGTATAGGCAACTTAAGATTACGCCTCAGTACAAAAGAAAAAGCGTAGCTTAGGTAGGTAATAAAGCTCGAACCAGGCTTCGTACCAGTGTAGTATTTTGAAGTATTAGTTTGAAAACAGTGGTAATGAGAAAAGTGACACTATTTTACTATAGTTAAAATATTTAACAAATTTGAAATTTTTTTAAATAAAAAAATCTAACGATTATAACTTTGCTCTTGTCAAACTAAGAATAATTAAAATTCACTTCTGCATTCGATTTTTTGTTCGAGAGTAATCGTGTACCTAATATCCTGGTTAATCTGCCGTGAAAATTGGCTTTTGGGAGGGCGCACTTCCACATTTAACATTGTAATATTAGTAATTTCAATTTCAATTTAATTTATTACAGTGCTGGTCAACAGTCGTAAGACCTATAACAGGCCAGCATTGAAAAGTACACAAGTACCATACAAACACATTTAGTAAAATAGTAAAAAACATTATTAGCTAAATAATGATACATACTGATGAATAATAATAAAAAGTAGGACATAATTATTAATGATATATAATAAAAATAATAAATAAATAAATTAAACGTATTAAAAGCGTAAATATTTAAAAAGAATAGAAGTTATAATAATAATTGTAATAATGATGATGCTGGTCTTGGTTATAACAAACGTAACCCATTTTGTGGTAAGGTTATCCAGTATTAATATACCGTTGCCCGGGGGAAGCCAGAACGTATACTAGGTGCATCCTTTTCCATAGAGGCTCTTTCCATGTCCCGATGAGATGAGATGATGGTGATAGAGAGTATAAAGTTGTGGAACCAGTTGGCACACTTAGATATAACTTAAACCAAGATATCCTAACCCCGGTGACCGTTGGGTTGATTACGCTTTAGTGAAAAATACCCAAGGTACGAGGCGGGAATCGAGCCGGGACCCCTAGGCTCGTAGCAAGGTACACTGACCACTATACCACAGGGCCGGTTATTTAACATGATAACAAAAACATTTGAAACTAACTTTAACAAGTGAATACATACATTATTTCTGTGTGTTTTCACTTATTAAAGTGACGTGGAAATAAATTATCTCTGTCGTTGATATAATAAAATACTACAGATAATACATATTTTCTAATGAATCTTTATTCTCGGTATTTTCCTGGTTTTGTTTGCTTTTTCTTTAATACAACTAGTCTAACAATATTCCCAGCAATTAATTATACATGGTATATTTGACTAATATTACTATAACAAATTGTGCCAAAAATTAGTGGATATTTTGATCAAATTTCTTACAAAAAAGGTAAATTTCTTCTTATTTAAACAAAATTTAGTCTGGAATAAGTGCACTATTATTAAATTTGATTTATTCCTTTAAATCATATTAAAATTATTGTAAATAATGTCCAAAATATAAATTTACTTTATTCTATTTTGGTCAAATTTGGTATATAAAAATTAAGGTGTTTGATTACTTAATGTTTATGCCACTATAACCAAGTTTATGCGTTACCAAATTTGTTAAATTAATAAAATAGTATAAATGACTATGTCCTAATTTAAATAAACTTTTTACTCGCATCTGCAATCACTTTCGTGTTAGACTGGATTACCGCTGACGGGAGAATCGTCCGTGTTAGGTTAAGTGAGGATAGTTTTTCCAAAACGGTTTTCTAACTTACCTCCATGCAAATGTTGGTAAATTCCCATTAAAATTCTACCTTAATCCATTTTTCATTAGTATAACAATTAATGAATACGAGTATATTTCCCAAACGATTAGTTGGACGCAGTGGAAAAACAGCCTTTAAGCTTTGTGTATGTATATAATATAATATATTATGTGTATGTAATGTATGGAAAAATACGTACAGTACTTCTCATGTTAATCTCACTGTCCACCTGGACAGCCCACATAATTACATTAAGAGATTAGGGATGAAGAAGGTATAGTCCGAATTTGCTTGTAAGGAGCGTGATCAAACATTTAGGAAAATCCCCCTCCAGTACATCAAGCCGAGATTAGAACCCCGACCTCCCAGTCACCAGAAATTCGCTATATTTCAAGAGTGGATCATGGGTGAGGCTTTAAATGAACATCCGTAGAATAACTTAATGACATATTGGCGTTTTGGTTCCTACGTTATAGATCAACGATGTCCAAAATTTTTAAAAATAGGAGAGTTATTTATATAGTTTTTGAAAAAAATTTCTTTCAAAAACCACACTAAGTGCTAACTAGAACATATTTAATTTATTTTTTGATTCCTGAGAGCAATAATAATCACACAGTAAAAATGTCCAGTTATTTAAAAAAAATTACAATTTTTTTAAATTCTTAGTTAACATGAAGCATCAAGATACACTTACAAAAAGTGTTACGTTTATAAATGTGACGAGGTAAAATTATTTAAAAAAAGGTGAAGTAAGTGACAGCATAGGGATTTAAAGATTTATTCAATAGGATCAAATTTTTGTAATGTATTTTATTTAAGTTTATTTGTTCCAAACTTCGTCCATATCACTAATGGTCTGGTGCCACCTTCTGGGTCGTGATATGCTTCGGTTGGGGTTGCAGTGCTAGTTGAGGCACTTTTTACATTTAAAGTAATTATAACGATTGTAGGAAGGTCCATAATTCAAATAAAAAATGTAAGTGGTTACAATAATAAACACCAAGTTTCAGTTTAGGTTACCTTTGCTTATCACCTTTGACAGTTGCTTGTTGACACAGTTTACTGTTGCATTCTAGTACTTGGGCGAGTGGTGCTGCTAGCACAACTTACAAAATACTCACTGGGCTCATTGATTCTCTTTGGAGACATATTAGTCGTATTCGTATGCTCATTATTTAATAAAACTATGATAATTAATTCAAGCACGTGGGTTTAACGTCACAAGCATTTGGCTTGTCGGTGAGGGAAGATAAGAATCCAAATACCAACCAGGGGAACTTGGGTCAATTTATCTGATTTCCACACCCTTCCTTCACCTCTGATAAGACGTATTAATCACAACTTGTGAATGTGGGGAGTGCCAGGCCACCACCGTGGTTCGGATTCCACGTTAAACTGTATGTCCTCCATTTCGTCTCACAATCACCCTACCATTACACATTAACGTAAGTACGTACAACCCGAACGGGTAGTAAGACGTGGTGCTAATAATAATAATAATAATAATAATAATAATAATACCTCCATGCAAATAAAGATAATTTTTCTATAAATTATACCCACTTTAAAAGTCTAATTAAATGAGGATAGCTCTGATGGAAAGTAATACTCAGTGAAAATAATAATTTAAAAACTAGAATGTGAAAGCTTGTGGGCTATCGAGGGGTCACGATGGTTTCAATGACATAAATTGGGGTCAAACCCTGTGAAAGGCTAGAAACCACTGAGTTGAAGAGGAGATGTAAGTAATAAGAAACCGCATCAATGATACTTACTATCACACAGCCGTGTTTCATTTCCTTATGGTCACAAAAAGTAGTTTAATATAAAAAGTAATTGATTAAAATTAAAATTCCCTTTGATACCTCGAGGACACTTTTCGCATACGAGCTCTATTTAAAAAAAAATCAATGTTTGTTAAATTCTCTCTTTTAACGTATTCATAAAATTGTGGTAAGCCAGGGGAGGCTATAGATATTTGGACGTCACTATTTTTGCTGTTTCGGGGACTTATGACCCTGGTTATTGTTTGTGCTATATGTTTTATTTTAGCGTATACCACAGGTTTTCTACTGACAGTGGTAGATATGTGACCGTCTTGTGAGGGGTTCAGCCACCCCAATGGGATTGTGTGATGATGGTGATGGCGATGATGTTTCAGTAAAAGTCTTAAACCTAACTTAAGCCTAATTACGCAGGACATGCTGAGTATGGGAACAAATCCCCTCAGGAAACATAACTATGGTATTAATTGGTTAAGAGTAAGAAAGGGTGGTAGCCTTAACTTCACCATTAAAGTAGATTATTATTATTATTACTATTATTGTACTGCTGGGAATCAAACCCGGGAGCCACTAGATCGGTAACGGATAATGATGAACAATAGATCGAAAGGCTGGTCTTCCTATTAGTTAACCCAAGGATTATTTAATTTATGTTTAAACAAGGTGTCTAGGAAAAGTTGACAGTTTCGTCTTTTTTGGTTTGACGGTGACAGGAAGGTTAAAGTTCGAATACAGCCTGGCGTAAGCTACTTCCTTTCGGTGTAAGCTACTTCCTTTAAATTATATATTCCTCATCCCTCTATCATTAGTGTAAATAAGTGGAAAGATGCTATGGGGTAGTAAGACGTGGAACTCGGGGAAATATACACATTTATACTTGGTTTGAAAGCTAGCAAATTATTTTTATTTATTTAATAAATTTGAAATTTTAATCAAAGAACATTGCGTTGAACAAGAATCCTCTATTATAGTTTTTATCAGGATTTCCGCCTGGGAGCGCATCGGTTGAACTTGCATTTGTAGCCGAATGAGTGTTGCCAACTAGGTGGTTTTCCCACTGTATCTGGTGGTTTTGAGACTCCGAACAGTGGAAAGAATTGAGGGAGGGTGAGAGAAAGCGAGACCAGGGTTGAGTGGCTAGTGGGAATTTCAGTCATTGCAGATAATATAAAATAATGAACATCACTATTTCCAGTGGTAAGTTTGTTTTACCACACCAAGTGTAAAAAGATAATGGTATGATAGAATCGTACATACTTTATAGTAGTATAGTCTATTGTAGTTTGAACCAAATTATCCCAACTGTATACTATTTGCTTGAATTTTTTTTAATTCATAAATTAAAACATAAAATTTTGTTATTCATTTGAAAACACTGCCAAAATATCAATTTTGAATAAAATCATTAGAGATAGCTTATATTTTTTCAATTTTCAAAAATAGTTTATTAAAAACTAATCTTAATTTTAAAGCTAGAATATAAATCATGATACTGAATTTAATTATTAAGCTTAGAATAAACCATTATCATGGTTTTAGATGTAGCCCAAAATACAGAATTCTACAAAAGAAATATATTTTTAGAATTTGATGGCATATACAATTTAAGATCCACCTTAATATTGAGCTCGAAAGATTTCATGTTTACAATACTTTCTCAAAGTGAGAAAAAAAACTCCTCAAAATAATGATATTAAGTGCAGACCAACAACCTCCCAAACACACTCCATTTTGGTAAAAATGTTGTATTAACTAAAATTCTGATAGACCAAACGATGAGTAGAGATTTTATGTCAAAATTTCCAGAACATTTTCCGATGGAAATTTTAGAACATGAAATCTTAGAGAAAGGGAATGTATTCCTCCATTAGTGATGCATTCAACAACCCAACTCTGAAGTCGATAGGTGAGTGTAGAAGGAAATTGGAATTACTGTTACTGATTTATTATATCTCATTTGATAATGTTTATAATAATAATAATGTATCTAAGATAAAAATACAGTAAAATGTAAATTGTAATATTTGGTATATCCTGAGTGCACTCGTTACATAAAAATTAGGAGAACAATTTTTTTTTTAACCCTAGGTGTGATTTTGTTTTTATAATTTTGACCTAAGGCCCTATTAATTTTCCTTACCGCAAATCATCTGTAAATGTTACACGAGTTGTCTTTAAATGCCTTACATTATTTACATTTAGGAAATAGTGGTAACAAGTATTTCACAAGTGTCTAGTTTCCCAGTCCATGGGGATTATTAATCTCATGCGTTCCTCTATTTTTGGGTTTAGCCACGCGCATGCGTACAGTTAATCAGTACATCAATAAGTTTACTAGCACGTTTAGTATTTGGGATTGTCCCGTACCTCATGTTGTTATTAGCCATCCACAAACACAGGGGTTAGGGCCAAAATCAGCCCCGTATTTTCACCACAATTTCAATTTAGTAGTCATTTTTATATTTTCATTTGAAGATTTGAAGAATTAATGCTCCACTATTGGTTTCGCTCATAAATTGGCATTTGGAAAAAATTATATGTATTTTTGAAATTTTATTTTCACTTTTTCTAACTTACCGTTTGAGCTATACACACACTTATGTATAAATACTACGCTAATATGGTAAGAAGAAGAAAGTGTATCAGAATTTGCGCAAAAGAAACGTGGGAAGTAGTTTGGTAGAAATAATACACAGTACATTCCACTGGGATTCAAACCCTAACCTCCCCGTCAATGGCAAACTAAACTGCATGAGCTTGACATTTAAGTCACGTGCCCAAAGGCACGAGTGACACAAATGTTAAGGTGAGGATGTAGGGGATGCGAGAAAAGGTCAGTAGGCCTATTTTGAAGTTTTTATTATCAACACTATTTTTTAGTCAAAAGAAATAAAATAATTCTCAAGTAGAAATATGGCTTAATTTTCTTCACATGGTGACCTCAACAATTCTTGAATATCTCTCAAGAGTGTTCTGGAATTTATGTACAACTTTATAGGTCCGTGAAGTTGGCAGCACCACAAACGGCACAAATTATAATACCTATACTAATATTTAGTGCTGAATTTGTGCCACAAGAATATCCTAGTTTCATAATTTGTGCCACCATAATTTTTGTGAAAATATCAACAAACTCTGGGTGCTGCCAACTTAACGTAGCAGCGCCCATAACGGCAAAAATTCTGAAACCTTGCCCAATATTTAGTGCTGAATTTGTGCCACGATAATTACCTATCTCCATAATTTGTGCCACGGTAGTTTCCATAAAAACACCTAAAAACAGTGGGCTGTGCTGGCAGCACCCATAGCAACACAGAGACACAGAAACCATAAAATAAACCTCCATATGTATGTTTGAAATAAAACAGACTCCTTTAAACGTACCATCCCTGAAAGAGCTCTCTATTTCTTTTATTTTTGGAAGGTGGCAGCCCTAGACACTGTAGAGACGCTCGTCTCATTTCTATACCACGACCTGTATCACCCCAAGCTCTTGCTCAGCCAAGCTCATTAGCAGCGGAAAGGTTTAATGAGCTGTAACAGCTATTTCACACGAAAGCGCGCGAGGCCACCCTCACCCTACTCCTCCTAGAAGTGTCACGTTGCGGTACATATTCCACGAGTGATCTAGATTCTAGAGAGAGTCTATACCTAAAGAGCCTATGCAGAAAACCGGGTAGGAAGACAACCAGTGAGAAATCTACTCCAATTCATTAATTACATGCGTGATCTTACATCAGATGACTTGATTAGAGTTTCATTACGGTTCGTTGAATTCAAGATAGGGGCTGAAATAAAACATGAGTTTCTAAAACCTCACTCTCATAACGTTCTCTAGAGGCATTTGCTCATTAGTATAGTAATAGTGTTGTCAAGTCAGGGTGAGGGGGGATGGGGAAGGAAGGGGACTATCCCCTTATTTTTTATGTATGGTCCGTGTTCTCGTCCTTACCTTTGCACTGGAAAAAACAAATAGTTAAATATCTGTGAGTAAGCGGACTAAATTTCAGTCTCACATATTCTGGTTTACCGGCGAAAAATTGCTATTAGGTTAGACAACAGGTAGGAATGACATAAAAGATCTCGCAACCGTTTTCCACACAAATGCGGGTACATTTCCTTAAAATCCTACCCAATTTGTGTGAATATGTTGGTAAGGTGCTGAACAGGAACATTATCTACAGCTACTAAAATAAGAACATTTTGATTTTTTTAAATTCTAAACTATACTTTTGAATGATAGTTTATTAGCTTGAACATAGTCAGTATCTTATTATTTAATTGGTAGAACAAGGTATGGATGAAATATTTGATCTAGCATACAAATTTCTACATAATTTAAATTCAATTAAAATATTTTCTCTAGGCTCTAGAAAATAGGGGCCTACACGTTATTTTTAAATTAATAAAAACAAATTTTAATCGCACTAAACAATTTTGTCATTCATAGTTTTATATTTATAACGAGCTTGCCAAGTTAGGAAATTTGTAAATCGGCAATAAGGTTGTGTATCTGCAACCAATCTGTGTATTAGCACCCAAGAGGTTTGTAAGGTTGACTATTAGTCCAAGGTGTAATTACTACTGTAGTATTTATGTTTTGGTTATTTTACGCTTGTGGCACTGTTCTAAGTTGAGTTAATATTAAATAATATGCTGAACTAACACTCTATTTAGATAGTTGAACAGTATTTATTAATGATAGTTACAATGTTAACTATTATAGTTAAAATAACATTAATTTTGATAAAGATTCTGACACAAATACCTTTCCGCTAATTGGTACAAAAGTTATAAGTGATCTGGTTCATAGTTGTTTACAGGGTAGTAAAATTATTATTATTATTATTATTATTATTATTAGCAACGCGTCTTACTACCCGTTCGGGTTATACGCACTTACGCTAATGTATAATGGTAGGGTGATTGTGAGATGAAATGGAGGACCTACAGTTTAACGTGGAATCCGAACCACGGTGGAGGCCTGGCATTCCCCACATGCACAAGATGTCTTGTCAGAGGTGAAGGAAGGGTTTGGTAATCAGATAAATTAATGCCGGGACCGGGGATTGGACCCCGGCCGCCAGCATAGAAGTCTGACACCTTACCCCTAGACTGCCAGGTCACCATGGGTAGTAAAAGATAGTCATTACATATAAACTAGTATTTACCATTTGGAAAGAAAAGTTGTATTCCTAAACTCATATTGTGTAGGTATATATCACTATCATTAGGTTTTATTACCATTAGGGTTACCCAAAGAAATGTACATTGGAGGAGGTGAGGCAGGGGGCATAATATAACCTTTTTCTCAACGGGGAGTTCTATGGTCATTTTTAGTGTGTAAAAATTTAGACCTTTAATATAAAGTTAAAAAAAAGTTTTGAAATCCATCCCATGCACTTGACAAACTTTTCTCTAAATCTTAGTTTCTCCTGATATATCTTAAGATTTTACAACAATTATTTTGATCTAGGAGTGAAAGGGTAAATTCCTTGTCTGCCATCCCTCTGGGTGCGCCATTGTTTACCATTCAAAATAATAAACTGTCATAGACTGGCTTTAGGTTACCAGTTCATAACTACACTTATTACCATTAATTTATTATTACTTTGCATCTCAGGCAATATTAAAATATGAAGTGAATTTTAAACTAAACTTTTTTTGTTTGTTTTTTACTAAATAACCTTATCAGATGTGAGTAAACTTTATAACACGTAAAAATGTTGTTGGCTTTCCCCCTGAAATATATCATCCTACCAAATGTGTAATATTTCACGTTTTAATTTAATCTCGTTGGCATCCTCTCTACATGCCACATAAACAACCACCTCTCCCCCTTCCCCTCGCAAGGATAAAATAAAAGAGAAAGTGATAGAAAATGAGGGAAACGAATAGGAGAGGCTCGAATCTCAGACGTACTGTACGTTGGCGGCGCTAATCGGCCAGTATGTTTCCAGAACCTGTCACTAGATAGCAGCGCTGTGGCAAGCGTGTAGGTATAATCTGAACACTCCTCTTTCCCAGACCAAGTCCAGTGATGAATGAGGACCAGTTTGGCCAGTGCCAACTCATATGTTAGTCCTACTTTAACCGGGTATCCCCTACACATACGATGGTTTAGTGGTCGCTTTAGGTGCTAAGCCTCGACTAGTTTAGTATTGTTTACAAACTATTATGAGAGAGGAGAGGGTGTAGCACTACATCACTCCAGAACTAGACACTCTGAATACAAGCCAAGACCAGCCATAAAAATATAACAAAACATTGAAATAACACGAGATAATACCGCCATGTTTGACCTCAACATGCGTTAAAATAATTATCTCAATTTGACTTACAGGTCGCTCGGGGGTTCTAAATAACTAAAACAGATTAGAATAAAATGTTAACGTCAATAAAGCTCAGCTCAACATTTTTTTTATTTCCATTTATTTGAAGTATTTAACGTGCATTATTTTCTGAACCGACTGATTATACCATTATATCAGCACACGACTTATAAAATAAATTAAATCTATAACAAAAACAGCATCCAACCCTCAGTCGTTAATTCATCACTGTGAAAGGGGAAACGCACATTTCACCAATGATAGATTTTTCGGCCACGTTAAGATTCGAACCCAGGTCCCTAAACTCTGTAGTCAGACACGCTACCGACTGAGCTAAGATATCGGATGATTTAAATGCTAAGAGGGCTTAACGTGTAGCTTTGAGAATAATACAAGCTGGTTTTCTGATAATGGGTATATTGGGGTTTGAAACTTTGCTGAGACAGGTTTTATCGAATTATTCTCGTACCAAAGTGATTAAGGACTGGATATTGGTATAATATATGATTAAGCTCATTTTAAGTCATGTGATTATATAATAAATTGGACTAAAGTCATTAGTTAAATTTCCCTATCATTAAAAGTCATAAATCTTGTTTGTTTATAAAATTGCACCCACATTTTTGTAAGGGGAGTGTGGAAATTAATTGAGGAAAATCCACTCTCAGTACAACTGGCAAATATTTGAACCCCCAACCTCCTTGTTAGCGGCAAAACCAGACCATATTAAACAAACTTTTAGTTTGCATGAGCCAGAAATGAGTACATATCAAATATAGTGATATAGGCCTCATACACCCGGCTATCATGGTGACTACTAGCAATTAAGTAAATTCTTGTGCATAATTTTGTATTAACGTAAGTACTGAGTAATCTGTGAGTACAAACGCATACGCGAAAGAGATATGAGTTGTTTTACATTAGCAAATTTAACAATGATTTTTTTTCTTTCAAACAAAAGTAGAACGAAATAGCTTTGTTTTAAAATTGAGTTTGAGGAAAATGATTCTAAACAATTGCATTTTATAGATATAAGCTTATATTTTTAAAAAACACAGCATTATTTCAAAATGCACTTTAAGCTTTTAATTTGTACCCATACAAACATTTATTCTGAAAAAATTACAACTTAATTAATATTTTTTTGATTGCATTAACGATTCACAAAACTAGGATGAAAATAATGGCCGTGTGATATTGGTAGTAAATTTTGTAGTATTTATTTCACCAGTTATTTCACAATTGCTTCCATCATTGTTTCAATACAAGTTTCTCTCTTAAATTAACGTCCTTGTGTGTGGTTCATTAGAATTAGAATATAATTAGTTCACCTTAATTTACCTAAATACACTCATGTATCGACTACTGCTCTATAAACCAGGAATGTATCGATAATTTACTAATCTCGATATCTCCGTTTTGATACCGTTACTTTTGTTTCGATACAGTTATTCATGTGAGAACTCACGGAGTTGGATTGGTATCGATATAAAAAATAATTTGGTTTTAGCTCATGTATTTTTATTACGATAGTGAAAGATAATATATTTAAATCAAAATGTATGTATTTGTCTTATAGTATCAAAAGACAAAAATAATTTGGTTTTAATTTATATATTTATCATTCGACACATAATGAAAAATTAATTTAGTCATAATTTAGTACATAATTTATGTAATTAACTTGAGAAATTGAAAGAAAAATTAATTTATTTATATGTTATTATATATTCATTTGAAATTCAAAGAAAACATATTTTGGTTACAATTATCTATGTATATCTTGCGGTAATGAAAGATAACTATTTTTGACATATTTTATGTACAGTACATATTTGTCTAAGTAATGTGCAATTATAAAACGAACACTTTGATTGCCTGACTAAAAATTATTGCTGCTTAGTTCAAAAATAAGCTAAACACATACTTATAGTTCTATATTGTGATTGCATCATTAATATTATTAACGATTTAATATAATGTACATAAAAATATATTATAAAGTAAAAGTTTTATTTATAAATATTAGACGAATACATTAATTTTAAATATGGAGAGAAAATACTTCAATAATTTTGTACATAAAACACTATAATTCTATATTAGGACTAGATTCTTCCCTCTTCCCTCCCTGCCCCCCCCCCCCNTTTGACTAGACCCTTCCCCTACCCCCCCTTGCATTATTATTTTCAACACACATATTGAAGAATAATCATAGACTCTACCATAAAATATGAGTGACTATCGACATTTTTATGAGGAATAAATTAAATTTTCAAAATAAAATATAGCCTATGCTACTCGCTGATAATGTAGCTTTATATTGGTGAAATAATTTTTAAAATCGGTCCAGTAGTTTTTGAGTTTATCCATTAAAAACAAAAAACAAAAAATCAAATCTTTCCTCTTTATAATATTAGTATAGATTAAATGAATTACCTGCAAATTCTTTAAAACCAGAATCTACAACTTAGTATCAACACTTTTTTTTTCTATAAGAGTACGTATCAATACTTTTTTTTAGCGATACTATAAATTAGCAAATTATCGATCATTTTAATTCGACACCCCATGCTTACCTTACTCGCACAATATAAATAGAGAGACGGGAAGATCTGGTGGTGATGTTTTTTTTTGTTTTTTGGGGGGTCAATCAAAGAAGGTTTCAATAGGGAATCCCCTTGAATCGTATGATGGATTGGATTGTAGGCCGAGCTAACCCTCCCCTTGAAGGGATGACCGCTGGCGGGTCTTTCCTAGGAAGAGGAGAGGACGCAAAAGAGGGGAAGTGATTGATGGGCGTGGGTTCAAAAAGAGGAACGACTGTGGGGTGTAAGGGATTTGTGCTGGATGACAAATGAGAGGAGATCTGACTTATGGAGTCAGGGACGCTGACCGCGTCATTAATTCGGGAGTGGGGGAGGGGGGCTTGCTTTGAATGAAAAATTAACCTTAAGAACAAGATTAAATGGGAACTAAAAGGGGTTAATAAAGAATCACGCGAAGTATTTTTGTCAAACAAATTTAAATAGTCGAGTATAAGGAAGCTTAATAACCTCCGAAACCCATTTTTATACGTTTAGATTTTTTTTAAATTACTCTCAAATAGTGCAAGTATATATTTTTAACGCACCACGTCTAATTACTCGAATATTTACATTACCTACATGCCCAGATATAAAGATACAATTTAAAGCCAATTAACTGCATTTTCACCCGTTTCGATGATAGTATGGTCAAAAGCACTGCTTTAGCTGCCAATGACAGGGCGATCGTGGTTCAATTTTGGTCTGTGTACTGAGGGTGGTTTTTCCTAAACGGTTTTCCACTTTTTTCTCCAAGCAAAAGCGGGCAAACTTCCTTTAAATTCAACCTTTCTAATCCCTAACCCCATTAGTGTAATTAGTACACAAGCGTATAGCATTAATGGGTAGTAAGACGTAATAATAAAAAAAACTGAATTTGCGTTTAGAAGGATTGGAAGACAATTTTGGAAAAATTATCTTCACTACACCTGGCCTGGATTCGAATCTTGACCTAACCATTTTTGGAAATCCAGTCTATTTCGTAATGATACCCTATACTAGGGAAGCCTTTTAGACCGATGAAGACCTTGCAATAAGTAATGCTGGAGACTACATACATATATACACATTAATATTATGAACATTAAATAAAGGCAGTTAAATTTTACAAACATAAAAAAATAAAACAAACGAAACAATATTATGTTCTGGCTTCACCTTTGGCAAATTACCTTTGATCAGCTTTTAAAAAACATGTGCAATCTTAATTAATGATGCTATTTTATATTGTGAAAAACCAATAAATAATATTCTGAAATTGCTTCACGGAGCCTGAGATAGCTATGGTGAAGCACTGTTTGAAAGACGCTGCCTTAGAACATGCGACCATCGATTCGGGTCGTAACTTTTAGAGGTAATTAGGGCACGAAAGGGATGATAGAATGATCTAGTGCCAGAACCAGTCAAATCCTACATTTTGTGAGAATCAGTTTAACAGATATTCCCATAGAGAAATAAATGGTACGGAACCACACGAACTTTCTTGTTCTATTGTTTAGAAATGAAGATATTTACTCAAAATGTGTAATATAATATACACTAGCAAACCGAGAACAAATTGCGCTACACATACGTAAAACATTTTTATTAATGTTTTTAAATTTAATAATTTTATTTATTAATGTCTCCATGTGTATATTTGGACCATTAAAAAATATCGATATTGAGTCGCCGAGACCCAACATTTCATATTAAAATTTTCCTCATTTTACTAGGGGATGTACATCTTATGGCTATCGCATTTTTATCAAATTTTATCTTTTTTTAAATTTTAACAATAAAATAAAATGAGAGAGATAGAATCGTTAGAAATAATTTTGAGAAAATTGAATTATTCTCTTTTCATCCTCTAGTAAACTGATATTAATTTCAGGGTTGGACAGCTACACAGACATACGGTGATGCAAAAACATTTTTTTAAAGTTCGAGGGCTCATGAAACGTTGACATCCATCAGTATCTCGGACTAGATTATTTTGACGGTTGTAATACTTTACCTTAAATTGTTGGCAAAGTTAAAAGAAAAATAGATTTGTATATAGCTTCAAAATGTTTGGGTTTATAAAAATGTATTTCAAGTAAAAGATTTTTATTATAAATAGATCTACATCTATGCAATGATAAGTAATTTAATATCTCAAAGACTTACGGAGATAAAATTAAAAATTAGAATTCACGCATCAGACCGGAACACTTAAAGTCATTTTGACGAGAAGTTGAGAGTAACCATTTGGTTCGTAATATTGATCAAACTTAGAAATGAAATATAATCAAAATTATTAAAGCAGATTTTGATCAAATCGATTTTTTCTCTTTCCGCCCTTAGGGAAACTACCCTTAATTTTAGGGTTGGATATCCAATTCAAAAAATTCCTCTGGGTTAACCTATGAAAACCCTATATACAAAGTTTTAGCCCAATCGGTAAAATAGTTTAGGCTCTAGCCCGAGGTACAGACTGACAGACAGACAGACGGCATTGCGAAAACAACTTTTTATGGTTCGGGGTGACATGAGAGTCATCATCCATCAAAATCTCGAGTTAATTTTTTTTTTTTTTGCGATCACAATACTTGCTCTACTTGTAAGATAATGAGAAAGTAAAAATATTGATAATGGGTCCTCAGGGGTCAACACTCCGTATTAAAATGTTGACTTCCTGTTTAAAATTTTCAACATTTTATTAGGGGTTGCACATCTTATGGTTATTGCATTGCTATTAAATTCCTTATTTAAAAATTTTAAGCAATAAAATAGGTAAATATTGATTATTGAATCTAAAATTATAAAGATAGATCATTGTTGTACAAACATTTATCCTAAGGGGTTGAAGGAAAAAGAACATACATTTTTTGAGAGACTTACTCATTTATTTCTCTATGGCACTAGAGAATTATTGCGTTAAGAATTAAGTAGAATTTCCTTAAAACTAAAGCTCACAAAATTGTATTAAAATATTTGCCAATATCTCAGAAACTGTCGGTTTTATAAAATATATATTTAATATAAAAGTTTTTTATTTTTAATAGTACTACAATTATGAAATAGTAAGTTATTTAGTATATCAAATAGTTGCGGGGATACGGAAAATTCCGCTTCTGTGAAGTTCTCTAAAACCAATCAACTTTTAAAATGTAATTTGTTTATACAACATTACCATGTGAACATTTAAAAACATATTTTATAAACAGTATTTATGGGTTATTGTCCTTAAAAACTAAAAATATGTCAAATTAGAGATGGTCATATTAACTATTTCACATATCTGAATCTTCATTTTACACTAAGCCCAAATTTCAAATAATTGAATTTCAAATCTTGTAAAACAATATGAACAAAATAGAAAATAGGAATATGACAGAATAATATAAAGTATAAAGAAACTAAATGTTAACTTTTTTGCTAAATTTTATTTATTCACTATACTGTACATATTATTAATACATTCAGTAAAGTGTTAAATCAACGGTCCTGGTTCTAGTTGTTAAGTTTTTAAATAATTATGTTGGGTCTGAATGACCAATAAGCAGTATTAGAGATATAAAACCAATTCCAATATACAATTTTAGGATTAAAAAAAATATATTTTTCTGTTTTTAAATCCCAGTCTCGAATATACTTTGGTATTCTAGAGAGTTGAGGGTTCAAGCATTCTAGGATCCCAACCCTTAATCAAATGTTAACAAAAATCATATAACATTAATTCAAGAAGAGCTCATGTGTGCATTTTAAATTGAAATTTGCCCCAAGAAAACGATTAATTTATATAATATTTACAGCTTTTTGACGACAACCAAATTGTAATACAAGTTTGTAATTGACACAATTCCGAGGCTCTGCTTTTTAGGATTCATAAATGCTAACTTGTTTGTTTGAAAAAATATTGAATTGTAGCAATTTAAATTATCCTACATCAAATTCCGGGAGTTGGAGGAGGGCGCATTGGCGATTTAAGTTCACTGACAAAAGGAATGAACTTGTCGTAAGATAAAACATCTAATACTAATAATGATAACTAACACTAGTAAAAATCCGGCATCGATACAACAGTGAGGTCATCTCCCCCTCCACTAATCTTGCATTTCCCTAATAGGTTGCAAGTGAACGTATTAAATAAGACACTTCTGCCTATGCTCCCTCTCCTCGTCTATAAGGACTAGTATCAGCTTCCTTTGTAAGGAGAAGTTCTCAACAGGCACCCATATGATATGAGAACTTCTTTGTTCGCATAGGCCCTCCAAGGGTATAACTTCATATACCCATCATGGGTATCATGACTCGACAGTAGGGGTAAAGTACATCTTCTGAGACACAAAGAAAAGCTTAATTGGTTAACAAAGGCCCAATTAAGGGCTAGGGGGGGGGTGGG